>APFE031430364.1:26087-162262 GCA_000404065.3 Pinus taeda | reverse complement strand
TGTTTGAGTCAAATAGGCAAAAATCTCTGAAGGATGACAACAATAGGGAATCAGTTCCTAGATTAGCTCCAGGTTATTGGGAGGGAGTTAATGCCTCCTATATTTGATGTGAGGGAGTTATGAGGTTGTTAGATTCTCTATTCTATATAATAGGCAACCATTCGGATGGTTTGCTAAGAGTGTGTGAGGATTTCTTGATGTAATCTCCAATATTTTTTTATTAATATATTCCTGATGCTTATGTTTGGTGGACGTAGCCCAGATTGGTTGGGTGAACCACGTTAAATACTGTGTTATATGCTTGCTTCTGTTGTGTGTTTAATTTATTGCTGAGCAACTGATCCAACACCTCGTTAGTCCATACAAGGAAAACATAAACATGGGCTTAATCGATTAAATAATGATATACTTCTTCGACAACCGTAGAGAGGTACCTCATTTGGCGGACACAAGTAAAAATTAATAAAGAAAAATGTAATTGGTTTCTTAATTGCCACAAAAAACCATGAAGAATGATCAACATTAAACAACCCAATTATGTGTTCTGCGTGGATATGAAAAAGTTGTGGTTCTTAAAGAGTACGTTGAACTCATTGTGCATAGGTCCGCACCCCCGCACAAGTGAAAATATATTAAGAAAACTGTCAATAGTTTTTTAATCGTCATACAAAATATATATATGTATTAAGCATTCCAATTATGTGTTTTAAGTGATTTGTGTGAAGAATTTTAGGTATGTGAATAGGTTTGTGTTGAGTGGTTTTATTATGTTTGTGCGGAGAAGAGTTTTCATTGCCGGGAGAATTTTGTGGTCTATTTTGTGTGGATAACTTTCATTGTGCTGAAAGTGTTGTGTAGAAAACTGTATAAAGAAATAATAATAATATTAAAAGAAAACTACAAATTTATCACCAATATATTTGTCCAATCATAATAAAGTTTTATGGGATAAGGAATAGCAAATAAGAAACATGTCATTTCAATGTATTTCGTAGGTCCTATTAGATATAAACATCAAAAAATTTATGTGTATATATATACACTCACATATATGGTATTTTTACTAGTGCAACTTAGATCAGTAAATGGGAAATAAATATGCATAGGAATTAGACTATAATAACCAACAAAATACTTCATAAATTTCACATTTTTAAAATAAGTTAAATAAATAAATAAAATTAAATAAGTTATAATTTTATTTTAAAATATTATTAGTTACAAAAATAATAATATTTAATTTATATATAATGGCATAAAATTGTCTATAAAAAATAATAAATAACACTAAATAAATTAAAATTTTATTTAAAATATTATTAAGTTAAAAATAATGAATATTTAATATATGTATCAAGATATGAAATATAAAATAAGATTCTCAATTATAAAAATTAACATATAATTATTTTTATTATATTTTTACATAGTTTTTTTTTTCTCGGTAAAACTAATCTATTATATACAAAAAGAGAGTAAAATTATAGTCATGTTGTCAAAAAGAACCACCTGCCTGGTGGAAATGGTAGCGTGGAGTAGCAGCGTTCTGAGTTTAAGATGAATGAGACCATTAATCTAACCCATGCACGAGCTAGAGGAACCAAAAAATCATTCCAGCGCAACCATGCTTCCCACCATTACTGGACACATCAGACAGTGCAGAACAAGTTCAGCAGATGGAGGAACTCAACGCAATGGGGACCATTGCTTCCTAACGGGGAAGGAATGATCCAGGTGGATATTGGTGGCCACCTGCCAAGTCCATCTAGACCCCCATCATTGTCTTTTTCAGCGTTTTTAGTTTCCTTAATTATAGCAAAACTTACTATTTTTAGCATTTTTGCGGGTCCTGAACTTTCGGAGCCGTTTTGAGGCCCTAAACGACGTTTTTTGGGGAATCCAGAGGCAACATGGGTCCATAAAATGGACTGATGTTGCCCATTCCAACAATGGTAGTTCTCGGATAGATCTTTCTAATGAGCTATCATACGCGTCAAACGGAGATCGTATGCCAAAGTTATGACCCCGGGAAATTGATGTACCAATTTACCCAAAACGGGGCCCACAATTTGGCGTCTCATCTTGTAAGGGTCAGTTTTGGAATGTGAAGGGTTTTCCATTGCTTCTCAATAATAAATAGGCCTTCGAGCCTCATTGTAACACAAGTTCGGAACAGTTCAGAGGCATGTAGCCGCACATATCTTCTTAGAGACAAGCTACCATCGCCCTAGCTGGTTTATTTCCATTTCTGGTTGTAAGTATATTTCGGTATTTTCCATAATGAAATGAGGTATTATTTCCGCTGCATCTCTTTATTTATGGTTATCGTATCTCTGTATTTATGGTTATCTCTGTAATCTATTGCGTTCCTGTTTAAATCTGGATCACTACAGCATTGACACATTCACACTTTGACACAATGACACATTGACACGTTGACACATAGCCAGAAACTGGAAAGACAAAATTCCTTCATTGCGGGCCACGTAACCTGTAGAGAAACATGGTTAGTCTTTCGGAACCTCCTCCATGATCCTGCACCAACTGTATTCCTCCATGTCCTGTGCTTGGACTTCCTCTACTGCCGTCGTGACAGGCTCCTTCAAGACGTCCTCCTTCTGGCTGGTAGGTCCTTCCGAAACCTTCACAGGATCAGTAGAGGGCGTTTCCATAGCTCTCATGGTTTCAACTAGTGGTGTTATCTCCCTTTGAGCACTGGATTCGCCCTCTTCTTGGGCCTCCTTAATGAAGAGCACTGAAACATGAGCATTAATCCGGGGGCGGTTAAGAGAGGTATTGAAAGTGAAAACTGTTGAGCCAAAGGAGGGTGAGGAAGAGGACCCATGAGAGCTGGCTTGCAGAAATTGGCTTGGCCTAAGGAAACTTGCTCCTTTAGCATAAGGGCAGTGACAGTGGAAATAGCAATGGTGGGAGGTATCCTCAGTGACAGAAGGGCGCGATGACACGCCACAAGTTCTGCCTCGTCCGCTAAGCATTCGTTGCCGAGGCCGAACCATAATTGCAGGGCTGAACAGGGCCAAATTGGAATTCGGAAAACAGAGAGAATCATATGCAAGTGAAGGATTCGACCCAATAGACGGATGAGGGTCATGTAAGAGATTCATAAACCCAACATATAGACAGAGGCCAGGAGTGATCCAAGAGTCCGGAGAAGAGGGAATGGCCTGAGAATTCAGACCACGATTCCACTCCAATAGCGCCAGAGGCAACATTAACACCCCGAGCCAAGCGTGTAATAACATGGCAAATTCCCTGCGTCATCCGTTAATATTGCATCTGCCCTTACCTCGAGGCACTCTCGCCATAACTATGGCCGTCATGAGAGCCGAGGAACCGAGCCCTGTTTTGTAGGCGGAGGTAGGTGGAGCGTTAATGCTCCAGTGCAGTAGTCCTTTACTTCTATACCGGCGCCGACGAGAATGTCCATTCCCCCATGTAGACACAACACATATGCGCATGGCGGGCACGTGGCCCGTCCCATCTTATTACTAACAACTTTGGTCACCCTTTACATAATTGATCAATATTATGATTTATTAATATTATGTGCTCAAAAAAATATAATTCACTTTATTTAATACTAATTCATATAACATTTTTTTAATTGATTAATTAATTAATTAATTTAATTAAAAAATACATTAGTGAATACCCTTCAAAGCCTTTCTTGCGCGAGTCGCATAGGAATCTAGGCGCACGATATTGGTGGTAGTTCCGTAAGGTCCATTCATTGAGTTTTCCATTTGTAATCGCCGTCGGTCAAACCCAATCGAATGCATCTGACAACCAGAATTTTCGTGTTTTCAACCCTCTCTCCAGATTCGAACATCGATAGTGGGAAGCTGCTTTCGACTTTTGTATATTAAAACATAATTTTCGTGTTTGATCACACTCACAAGATTCGAACATCGTTAGTGCGAAGCAGCTTTCCACGTTCGTACATTAAAAATAAGAAGAAACAAAAAGCCGCTGTAATTTCAATCTATAATACGTCTATATATATAATTGTAATTGTAATTGGTTTAAATTAGTTTTAAATTTGAATGTTTTGACTCTATTTAATTCTATGAAATATATTAATTTTTTTAAATTCATTTTTGAGTTTAAAATAAGAGGAAAAGTTAAATATTTCAGAAATATGATTTTTTTCACCTTTCTTAAATGGTTAATTAATATTAATTTATAATAAATTTTAATAATATTATTTAAATAAGGGTTAGAGTAATAGCTAAAATTTGGAGTTGAGTTTTAATATAATTTTATGAAGAAAAGAGGGAAAAGACAAAACAATTACTCTTTTGTATGTTAAATATTATCAGGAAAATTATGAAATAGGGTTATCTAATATTGTTTATATTATTAGTATATTTATGTCTGTGTGTGTAATTTATTCATATATAATTTCTATAAACATATTTTTAAAATTATAATCAAATTTATTAAAATATGTTTAATATAATAATAAGCTACCTTAAATGAAAAAATTTCAATTTTTATAAAAATAACAAAATTAAAAAAGTTTAAATAAAAATAAATAACACAGAAAACAAAAACTTAATAACATAAAAATAAAATAGAAATTAGTTAAACATCAACCAATTACTTACAAATAAATAAGTTTAAATAATAATAAAAATATCAAAAATTAAAATTGTAATTAAAGAGAGATGGCTGCCATAATTTCTTTCAAAAACAAACTATACCCATCGAATAAAAACTAAATGAGTTATATCATACTTCAGCTACTACCAAATAATTAATAAATAAAAATTGGCCACCCTAAAAATTTCTAATTTTATTTATTATTATTAAATTTTTATAACTAATTTTTCCGACGGATATATACTTCAATCAATATCAGATTTCAGATTTAATTTAATACATCGCTACTGGTACATCTGGATTAACCTAATACGGCCAATTGCGTAACAGTCCGAATCTGTGTACAAGCGCACATTACGAGCGATTGAGTGAATAAAGAATTCGTGATGGTCGAACAGTGCGCTCGTCAGTGGAATAGCATGACTAAAATATTCTTTAGGCAGTTGTCTATAATGCGACTTTTTGAAAGTTTTTCCGGTGGGTTTTTCTGGTCAAAATCTGGCAGCAATTTATTGGAATCGCAAGTTTGATAGCTAGTTTCTGCACAATCAAAGCGTCCCAGGGGTTTTTTGGGTGCTGAATCCAAATATGCACTTAAAAAACCATTTTAACTGCAACAAATCAAGATTTAACTTCAATTTCTTATGCCGGATTCTGTCACCGGAATCTCCAAAAAGTCGCATTATAGACAACTCCATTCTTTAGTGTGACAGAAGTTCACTGTGCAGAAACAGTCCAATAAAATTGAATCAAATCTGACCAACAGATTTTCCATGTCTTTTGTCACTCTGACAAGATTCGATTGTTTGAAGCCGTTTCCACATTCGTACATTAAAATTATGGAGAACCTTCTTTAATCCATGTTACAAAACGTGACTGCCACTTATATCTTAGGAGGAGCTCACACAGGTATAAGATCCATAAGAATTCGATTGTGTGTAAAAGCCTAGCGTGTACAAGTTCCATGGATGGGACATTCTGCAGTCCAGAGAACATCAAATGATACTGACGCGAAATTCTCATCAATGCACAAAACATGTTGCAACCAAATAATCGAACATCTAAATATATTCGACCACAAAGTTTTGGGTGTGGGAGAAATCGCACTGTCGGAACACCTTGTTTCTCTCACGAATTTGTAAAACTGTGATATTGGATTATCCGCATGGTAGAAATTGCCATACCAACAAAAACTTTTGAAATATGAACGATAACGTAATATCTGTTAGGGGCAATAATTGGGAACTGTTTGTCTGTGGATCACCAATTTTGGCTTTCCCGAGTTTCTCTTCAATCTCACACACTGACTTCATTTGACTGGGTAATTTGACGCTTACCTGACGTCAGGAACACAAGGTTCATGTTGTCCTCAGATTTTTCACTCCCCTTCGATTCACAATTATATAAATTTATCAAATGGTATATTTGTTTATTTTATTTCCCTACTTGCTTGCTTAATAGGGAGTCATATTTTGCACATCGTCTTCTTTGGACATTTATTAATCTAATAAATAGATATAGATACAGCTTCAGCCGAAAAGGTGTTTGAAAGATCTTTTAAGTTTCAAAATGCTCATATTCATGTCAACAATTTTCGTATTCATTTGTTTGACTACACCATTGTGTGGAGAATATAACTTGTTCTTAATTTCTTTGGGATGTTATTAATTTTTATTTTATTTTTGTAATATTCAAACTCATTGGAAGTGAATTTTGAATATAGTTTGTTTTTAATTGCTTTGGGATGTTATTAATTTTATTATGTAATAGTCAAACTTATTAGAAGCGAATTTTACCTATGTTCGTATTTTTTCAATACAGAATCACTTTGTTATTTTCAAAAATTTCTTTAAATCGCTGAAAGATAACAAATGCATGAGATTATTCTTTAATAAAATATATCCATGTTAGTCTATTTAAGTCATCGACAAAAATATTAATATATTTATTTTGGCTAAGAGATAATATTTAGTTTGGCTAAGAGACAGTTTGGAGAAGACCACATCCATTTTCTAGCCCTAATGGTTTTTTCTTTCTCTAAGATTTCCCTATGGAAAATGAGTTTAGGTGCTATTTACTATGAATACATCTTTCGCATGCTTCATCAATAAAAGAAAAATCATAATCACAATATAGTCCATATTAATAGGTTGAGAAATATATTTTTTCTCTCAAACTTCCTTAGTCAAATAGACCACCAAGAGTGGGCTGTGATAATAATTCTTTTATATGAACCTCTTAACATAAGAGGATAAGAATAAATACATAATATGAAAATATTCAAAGGTTTTCCTTTTTTATCAAGTATGTGAAAGATGCATTCGTGGTAAATAGCACATAGACTCATTTTCCATAGGGAAAACATGGAGAGGAAAAAACCATTGTAGCTACACATGTGGTCTTATGCTAAAAATGTTTCTCAACAAAAATAAGTACATTGTTATTTTTATAAATGATTTTAGTAGAAGAACGAGGATATATTTTATTAAAGAATAATCTCACGCCATTTTTATCTTTCAATGATTTAAAGTTGTTGTTGAGAAGTAAAGTTGTTATGTATTGAAGAAAATTAACATCTAGAGGGAGAATTCACTTGTAATGAGTTCTACTATTACTAAGAAAATTAATAGCATCTAAAGGAAATTGAGAACAAGTTATATTCCACACACAATGGTGTGTTTGAGAAAATGAATAGGAAAATTGTTTAGATGAATATGATCATATTCAAATGTAAAGGCCTTTCAAACGCCTTTTCAGCTAAAGTTGTAGCTACTTCTATTTATTGGCTTAGTTAATGTTCGAAATTATGTGTACAAAATATGATGCCATATCAAAGATGTAGTGGAATAAAATCGGGTTTCTAAAGTTTGAAAGTATTTGGCTATATTGCTTATGCTCATGTTCATGTTGAAGACACCATAAACCCATATGATAAAAGTGTGAAATGCATTTTTATTGGCTATTTCTAGGAGAGAGGAGTTTTAATCGACAAACAAAAATGCCATTACTTAGTCATGGTGTGTTATTTGATGAAAAAATTAATGGAAATAGATTCACTACGTGTAATAAGAGAAATAAAAAGGTGATTGTACAAAAATATAAATCCTCTAATCCTACAAGTGCAAGGAATAATCCAAATACTTCTTCGAATACATCCACTCCATAATGTACTTCAACTTCAAGTACTATTTGGATTCAAATTCCTCCTCCAAAAAATGTAAAATCCTTATATTAAATTTATGGATATAATACTTTTTCTTTAATGTCTCAGACTTAAGTAGATGCACTATATTTTGAAGATGAAGTAAAAATGAAGCATGGTGTAGAGTAAGGGATGAAGATATTGTAGCAATTTGGAATAACGAAACATGGGATCTTGTGGATCTTACTATTGATAATGAAGCCATTAAGGTGAAATTCATATACAAAACAAAGCATCTAGTTGATGGATATATACAAAAGCATAAATCAATGTTAGTTTAAAATGAGTAAGATTAGCATCCATGTATTCTCAACAATGAAACATATGGTCTTGGTGCAAGATTATATATAATAATAACTTTTGTGTAGTTATCAACACAATATAATTGGTCAGGTTATCAATTTCATGTGAAATAATCCTTTTTGAATATTTTATTAAAAGAATGACTCTATGTCCAACAACCCTAAGGATATGAAGTTGCAGAAAATGCACACCAAGTTTACAAGTTGAAAAAAGATCCTTATGGGTTTAAAAAAGGTCCAAGAGCATATATCGAAATCGATAATTGTTTTTCGAAAAACTGAGTAAGTGAAAATGAATCCACATTATATATCAATTCAAATGTTAATGATACATCAATTTCTTTGATATATGTATATGACTTGATATATACATCTTTAAGTAATTAGTTAGTGGAAGAGTCCAAACATGCTATGATGGCTGAATTGGAATGAGTAATTTTGGATTGATGTATTCTTTTCTCGAAATACAAGTTAGGCCAATGGATAATAGTATATTTATTTCAGGAGCAAAATATGCTACACAACTTCTTCAGAAATCTAAATGGAAAATAATATACCCACGAGCACACCCATGAATAAAAATGAAATTTTTGGTGTAAAAGATGGACCTAGAAAGGTGGAAGCTAAATCCTAAATGAGTTTGGGAGGGAGACTTATTCATATTACTGACACAAGAAAAAATATTATGCAAGAAATAAACATGATTTCTAGATTCACCCAAAGTCTATGTACGATTGGTTTTGGAGTAGAAAAAAAAATTGAGGTATCTCCCTAGAACAAGTAATGTTGGTAATTTGTATACTTCTAAAAATTATTTTGGGTTGTATAGATATATAGATAGTGTTTGGGATATATTCCTTGATGATGGGAAAAGTGCTTCAGTTTTCTTTTTATAGCCTAGGGTCAAGTGCAATATCGTGGTCTTCAAAGAAATAAGAAACTACGTTGTGATCTTCTAAAGAGGTATAATACATTATAGTGATACTGATAGCTTATGAAGAACCTTGGTTCAGAGGAGTGTTATCATATCTAAAGAAGTAAGAACAATATTCCCCAATTATTTATTATGATAACATAACTACATTTGAAATAAGTAAAAAACCAGTGTTTTATAGTCACACCAAACATATTGATATGAAATAATATTTCATAAAGGGTGATGTAGCAAAAGGAGAAACTTAAATGAAGTTAGGTAAAACAAAAGATCAATTTGCTAATATATTCACAAAGGCACCACCAAAATAAAAGTTTCATTATATGAGAAATGTGTTTGGAATCAGCTCATTAAGAAATAAGGATGGGTTGTGAAGATAATTCTTAAATGAGTTAGGTATGAGAAAAAATCGAGTTTTTTTTATGACAGATTATGGTTCAATAGATCAATAGGAAGTCAAAACAAGTTTAGCTAATTTTTTGGAATTCGAGTTAGTTAATCGATAACAATTTCCATACTTGTAGAAATGATAAGAAAATTTCCATGGTTGGAAAAATATGAGGGATATATGAATGCATTTGATTGCTTTACGCATAAGAATAAGAATAACTAGAACACATAATATAAGGTATTGAGATCTTTGACTTTTTGGGGTTCAAAGTCTGCATTGATTGTTTTTTTCTAATTTTATTTGTCTCCTCATAATTTTTTTACATAAGAGTCATATGAAAGCATTTACCCCTTAATCATAACTCCAAAAAATAATACCATTAAGAGAATAAATATTGGTATCGTATCTAAAGCCTTCATGCGTACACTACTATGTTAAGCTTCAATAAAGAACTGCTTGAAAACCCACCAAATCTAGACGTTGAACTCCAATATGATGACAACCAACCAAGAGAAGTGAATCAAATACAAGTTTCAAACATTACTAAAAATTTCAAACAACTCAATTAAATGCCAATCTATAATGGATAAGGATCTAGCTATCACTTACTAGCTCAAATGACCATTCAAGTGAACAAAATGTCCATAATATTGTACTCAAAATCAACATCTCATGATTGTTTTCCATTAATGTTTTGGCTATAACACATTGAGCCATATTTTTGCAAAATTCATCCATCTATAAGTTGTTCATCTCGTGATTTGTTTATTACATGTCTAGTGGTTTGTTTGTTGCTTTCCATCTAGTGATTTTTTTTTACACGAGTAAATTGCTTTCCCAAATATAATTTTTTTTATTGTGTGTATGGAAATTTGTTAGTTTCCCATATAGTGATCTTTTTCTCATTTATATCTTTGTTTGTTTCTCTTTTATATATATATATATATATATATATTATATATTATATATTATTTTATATTGTATTTTCAAAACTTTTAAAATGAAAATAATATTGCGTTAATTTCTTGTTGGATAATGTTATCGGTGTTTTTCAATTATTTTGACATAGTAAAAGGATCTACACTAGTGTAGAAAAAAGTACCACAAAAAGGATTTTCTTCTTTTAAAAATGTATCTATTGCACATTAATGTTTGAAATATGGTGACTAGATTTGTTGTAGTTCATATATTTGTGGACGATGAATAGTTGATGCATGAGAATTGAAAATAAAGTGTTACGACTCTTGGATTAGTTGCAAAGTATAGGAATCATAGGCTATGGGGTCTACTCATGTTATCTCACTAAAATAATAGAAACTATCATTTACGAATGAAATAAGAAAGGATTGTTGTTGAACATGCTCACTCAGTAACATATTAGTCCCCGTAGATATGAATACAAATTACAACAAATGGACACAAACCATCTTCCATTATCTTAATCACAATCAAATGCCCATTTTTTCTTCACAAGGAGTAAATCTAGTTCTAAATTAGGTTTCATTATAAATGGATAGAAACAACACATAAATATACTCTTATGGAATGGAATAGGTGGATTTATTTTTTAAATCTATCAAATATATATTAGTTTTAAGACATCAAGACTACTAAAATATGATGGAGTTCATGCTACAAATTGATGGATCAAATATTTAGCGGTTTACCCATATGCTTGAACATTAGAATTGTTTGAATGATGTGTCCTTGAAAATTGTAATGTTGATTGTTCGAAGAACCAAAATCATTTTAGGATCCATTCCTCATTAGTACATATTAAATCACTATAGAAATGAGTGACTTGCGTACAATATCCACTTGCTATTAATGAAATCAAAGTGTTTTCTTAGCATGTAAGTTTGATCCTTAAACTGCCATGGTTATTCCACTAGACAATTTGTCACAATAGATTTGATAATATTATATTGAAAAATTGAAAGTATACATTAGTAAAATTTTATTGAAATACTAAATCAGTGTATTGTATTGTATTTATCGCCTGCATGAGAATGGAAATTATGTAAAAAATAGAGAAGGAAAAAATAGAAAATCTCACACACACATAAGACACAAGATATGCTTTAGGAAACCCTTTTAGATGAAGACCCACCTGGAAGGTTAGGTCATTTCACTGTCTACGTCTATCTGCAAATATGTTTGTAGGTAAAAAGAAGTATGGCCTATGGCCCATGGGCTGCGACAGTGCATAAATCCTCTTTTTTTTCTCTACGCCTTATCCCTCTTGGCTATTGTTTTGAGTTATGGAACAAATCCACTCAAAAGAATGGAATACCTCTTCCACCTAGTGGCCCGATTATAAAACAACTTGATACACTACTGGTGGTTAAGTTTGACTACATCAACCCTTAACGAGAGTTATAACATAGATTATTATAGAGTCTTTTATATAAAAATCACATGGCTAGACCGTACTTCCATGAATAATTAGGAATGATGTGACATTCGCTCGAAACCTCATGGTGAAAACAATAAGGTCAACTTCTGAGCGGCAAAAAATTTGCATATCAACTCTAATTGATGTGCTTCTTCAACCATTGGAAATATCTCTATGTGTAGAATAGCATGAAAGGGTGTGATACCATATTGGAAAATTTTAACCCCCATAAAATGTCTTTTGATGACTCAAAATGCTACAAGAAAGTTTCAGACCACATTTTTCGAATCTAGGTCGAGCTGGTAAAAATTGTCCAATGAGATAATTCCTCTCATCTTTCTCCTCTAAATGCATTAAGATGGATTAAAAACAATATAGTCATCCATTCCAAATCACAAATCACAATTTTGGGAGAATTTTGGCGCCCAAAAGCTTCTGTTAAATTAGGTGAAGAAATTTTTCCTTCACCTTCTCCCTAGTGTACCATTTAGTTTTGCCTAAAAGTTGTTCCTTCAACCTAATCTTCCGAAGCTCATGCTACCCTTGTCTTGTAGTTCTAAATCTCTTCTGCAAAGATGTATCTTCTATCAACTTTGGCTCAGAATCTAGTGCCAAACCCTCCACAAAAGACAGGACATGTTCCTCTTCCATATCTCACATGGAAGACTCATAGACTTTCAAATTCTCTACATTCACAACTGATTAGATGCACATATATGGTGGTAAACTGAGTAAATACGCATTATCACCCACCTTCTTTAGTATCTGAAAATGACATTTTTTGAGAGCTTTTATTTTCTTACCACACATGTAAAGGCTCTCCCTGTTCAATTGTAGCCATACTATGTCTCCAACCTTGAATAGTTTCTTTGTTATGTGTTAAGCGTGCCTCACCTCATACTTCTCCTCTCACTTTTGTAGTGTGTGTTGTATTTGTAGATGAATCTACATAAACTTATCTAGATATATTTCTACCCTCAAAGCATCGCCTATAAGATCTTCACTCACTACTTGCTTCCCATATGCAATATCCAAAGGTGAAGGTGGGAAATATCCAAAACAAGTTTCAAATGGTGACTCTCTTGTAGAAGTGTGGACTGCTCTATGTAAGAATGTTGTATATATACTAGATTTTCATCCAAATTCTTCGAATGTTTCTATTTGTATTCCCCCAAAATATGCACAAAATCCTAGTTAACTACTTATGTTTGTCCATTGGTCTGTGGATGGAATGTTTTAGATCTCTTCAAATTTGTGTCCATATTCTCCCATAACGTACTGTAAAATGAACTGAGAAATCTTGTATCCATGTCATAAATCATGCTCCTTGGTATCTCAAAGTGCACATAAACCTATCCAATGAACAACTTTCTTGCTTGTTTCCTGTTAATGGCATTTTTAGAAGGAATCATAATGAACATTTTTTGAACCTATCAACTACCAAGAATAGGTAGTGAAGTCCCTTCCTGGTTTTTGGCAAACCTCCCACAAATTCCATGGAAATACCTTTAAATTGACAAGTAGGTATAAGTAAGGGATGATATAGACCCCATTTCCTATTGCTAGGATTTGTGGTACAACAAAGAATGCATCCCCTTATGAACCTAGATACATGTACTTGCATCTTGGGCCAATACACAAACCTCTGCAAGTTAGCCATGGCATTCCCTACACCAAAGTCTCCTGCAACCTTGGAGGTGTAAGCCTCTCTAATTAGCTACAATCGCTCACCTTGGAACCCATATCTTATCCAACCTATAGAGTAACTCATCTTGAATATGTTCTTGAATAGTATTGTCACCATCATGCACATAACTCTAACTTTGTAATTGTTGATACACCTCCTTCAAGCCCTCAACCTCTGAATACGCCTCTCTATATGCATCATGGGTGAATGGCTCCATGTGCATAAGAGTCCCCAATGTTACGATATTTTATGTGGGTGGCCTTTAAAGCATGTTGACCAAATTTTTTGCATTGTCCTTCTTATACTTGACCACCAAATGAAACTATTGTAAAAACCCCATCCACTTGTAATGCCTCATCTGCTACAACTTACTTTGGAATTGCAAATACTCTAATGACTAGTGATTTGTGTGGATTACTACATGGTTTCCCATCATATAGTGCTTCCACTTATTGATAGCTTGCACCATGTCATAAAGCTATTTTTCCTTGTTATGGTAATTAAGAACTACCACATGAAATACTTTAGAATGGTAGCATGCATGCTTTCATCCCTACATCAAGGCAGACCTTATAGCATAACCACTCGCATAAGTCTCCACTTCAAAGGGACGATGTACTCTTGTTAATGCCAGAACTAGTTCTTAATTTATCTTCTTCTTTAGCTCCTCGAAATTCTTCTACTAGCCTTTTCCCCGCTAGAAACTCTTACCACTTGCTTTGATGGGATGGAGTGGTGCTTCTATCATTGAAAATCATGCTATGAATTTCCTTAGGTATTGTGTTGCCCAAATGAATCTCCTGATCTCAGAAGCAATAGTAGGCACTGATGATTTCATGGTGACTGACATCTTGGAAGGATCTATCTTTAATTGTATTCCAGATATCACATAACCCAGATACACCAAATATTGTTGTGCAAACTCGTACTTCTTGAAGTTTTCTAGCAGGTGTTTATTCAATGTTTCCAGCACCTATGTCCAATGTGAAATGTGCCCCTCACATGTAGCACTATATACCAATATGTCATCCAAATACACAATAACAAATGAATCTATAAATGTAGCTGGTGCAATACATAGGCCAAATGGCATGACTAACCAGTCTACAAACCTTGTCTAGTTTTGAAGGTGGTCTTCTAGGTATCTTATTCTTTGACTTGAACCCAATGATATACAAAATTCAAGTCCATCTTGGTAAAGCATTTTTCTTACTCTGATCGAGCATATCATCTATATTTGGAAAGGGGTATCTGTTCTTAATCATGATTTTTTTCAACACCTTGTCATATATACACATCTTCCAAGTCCCACACTTTTTTCGAACAATGATGATGGGTGATCCACATGGTGATGTACTCGATCAAATGTCACCCTATTCCAATAGTTGTCGCAATTGTTTCTTCACCTCACTCTCTTTTATAATAGGCTACCTGTACAACCTAATATTTGGTAATGGGGAGTCTGCAATAGTTGCATTTGGTGGTCCACTACTCTCTTTGGTGGTAACCCTTTAGACACTTGGAAGACATCCTTGTATGCCTTTAACGACTACTCTAATTTTTGTTCCTACTACTTAGTACCGCACTCTAGTGATGTCTTGTGTCTTGTTGAATCCTCTTCACACTGACTTTCTCTTTAGAACAATAAAACATACTTTTTGCTGGAACTCATCACATTCCTAGTTTGGTTGGAATTTATGAGTGAACTTTTTGACTTGTGTTTGTGAGCCTTGGTGATGAAGAATTCCAATGCTTGTAAAAATTGAGCGTCTACAAATTCCATGAAGTAGAAATTTTGTAGTCCACATAAAATCAAATGAAATTTATGCCCAATTCATTAGCTAATTGTTTGGGATTGTTATTGTATATTGTATCATATATAGTTAGTTTTACATTCCGTTTTTACATTTAATAAGTTATCGAGGCACAATTGTCTTGTGCCTAGATTTATCATGTATAAATAAGTTATTTTATCATTAATGTGATGCTCTTTCATTGTTCTCTTTCATTTTTTTCTTTCATATGGTGTTTATTTGGGCTTGTATATTGGTATTAGAGCCATAGTTGAGTTATTTCTAAACTCCATGTATTTTATGTCTATATCGTAAAGGTGACATAGATAGTGAAGACGGTGAACATAGAGCACAAAAGAAGGTTAAGCTGGTGGAACAATGTAGTGGGATGCCGAAACTATTGACTCTTTTTAAGTTATATATCTTTCAGTCATAATGAAAGACGTTTGGAGAAATTCAATGGCATAATTTCTTTTTTAACCTATCTTTGGAATTTAAAATACATGTTGGAGTATTGAGTGCTTATTGTTCTCAATAAAAATTTCCAAGACTGAGTCATGTGCCAATAATTACTAGATTTTTTGTTAAAAGTCTCAAATCCGTGCATCTAAGGGCCACTTGTTGTTTTGATTTTGGGAGGCTTTATTTGCATTTACTGCATGAAACTTGAGTTTACTTATAGTAAATAGTGAATTTTTTGAGAAATAATATTTGCATTTACTATAGTAAACAAGAGTTTAATCATAGTAAAATTTCTAAAGGACCAAAGTTTAATCAGAGTAAAATTTTTGAAGAATAATATTTACATTTACCACAAACCGGTGTTTTTATTGAAAGATTTTGAAAGGATACAAAGCTTTTACTGAAGGATAATTAAAATGAAGTGTATATATATTTTTAGTGGGTTGAATTAAATTTTTAATTGGAGAGTGATCAATGTTCTCAGCAGGATATATATTTTTTGGTTTTGATGAAGTATATATATATATTTAGTGGCTTGAATTAAATTTTTAGTTGAAAAGTGATCAATTTTATGGGGAGGTTGTATATTTTTTGGTGGTTAGATTAAGTATATATATATTTTTAGTGGCTTGAATTAAATTTTTAATTGAAGAGTGATCAATTTTCTGGGGAGGATATATATTTTTTTATGGTTTGAATTAAATGAAGAGTGGTCAATTTTCTGGATAATTCCTTTACAAGGCCATTGGTAAAATAAAACATTTCGACGCTAATAAGATTTGAACCTAGCTCTTTGCTAAGATATTTTTTAAACTTACCATTAAACTACAAAGCGATTTTTGTTTGAAATAAGAGGAGAAACAAATTTAAATATTTTTAGAAGTATTGCATATATTTTGAATTCAAAAGGATTTAAAGAATATTTTGTTGCATAACAATTATGACCTCAATAGTTTCCCTAGTTGGAGTTGTTCTTAACGGAAAGGAAAATTATCAAGAGTGGTTCAGAAAGCTTGAAAGTGCCCTTGTTTTTAACAATTTATGGGAATTTTATGAAGGCAAGAAGGATAATGATGGGAATGAAATTACAGTAGAGTCGCCTGATAATGAGAAACAATGTGCAATTTAAGAGATAAAAGACAACAAGGAATATGCATTAATAATTGCATCGGTGACAGAAGAGGTAAGCCGATATATTGTTTCTTGTGGTATTGTATTCGAAGCATTAAAGAACTTGAAAGAATTGTATGTTTCGCAATGAAAAATCAAAATATTTCACTCATTTATAAAGTTTCTTAATTAGGAGATGAAGGAGAATGATCCTTTGAAGCGTGCCTCTGAAATAAAAGATATCTTTCATGATATATAAGCCACTAGAATTGAAGAAGATTTACAACTTACATCCTTTATAAATTTGCTTCACCCTCTGTATTTAAAGTATTTGGAATCTCTCCAAGCTACTGCATAGTTAAAAGACATCACCTTTGATAAAATAGTAAGAAAAATAGCTAAGAGAGGAAAGGCCTTTCAGAAGAAAGAGGCTCCAGCTAACTCTAATGTTGAAACTTTGTGCCTTGTACAAAAGGATCAAAAGTCTCATAATGAAACTCTAGAGGTCATAAAAGTAGTAGAGGTCATGGTAGGAGAAATTATAGAGAAAAGGGGGGGGTGGGGGGGGGAGGGATACTCAGAGAAATAGAAAACCAAATGATAGACAACAAAGAAAATTTAATCATAGACCAACTATCAAATGTTTTAGATGTGATAAAATTGGTCATACTTCTACTAACTGTAAAATCACTTGGGAGAAAGTGAGTGCAAGGAGAGAACAATTGAATGAAAAGAAAGATCAGAGACCACTAGATAAGGGAAAATCATCATAGTCTACACATTACATTTTTGTTGACTATAATTTTAATATTAATGATGTTTTCAACACTACCTTTTCTTCATGGCGAGATATTTGGATTTTGGGTTCAGGAGCCACCTGTCATATGAAATTATGCGACATGTTTTTGAAGCATTTAGTGATGATATTGATGTTTTTATTTACTTTGTTGACAAGTCTCAAATTAAACCACCTGGCATTGGGTCTATTCATTTGAAGGTTGCGAATCTTCTAGATTATGTTCTATAAGATGTAGTTTATATTCCATAGTTTAAGGGAAATTTGATGTCTTTTATCCATATTCAGTAATAGGGGCATTCTATTAATATATTTGATCGCATCATTGAGATAAGAAGAGCATATGATCATGCAGTTATGGTGGCTAGTGTAGTAGAAGGTACGCTTTTAATGTTAAATGGTACTACTAATTCTTGTGAAAGTTCCAGTTTTTTGGCACAAAAGACTGACATCCTCTCTCCAAGCTTGCTGTCGCATGCTTGATTTGGTAACATCAATTATGGAAGCATTAGAATTATGAAAGATGAAGGTATTAAATGTCTTCCTACATTTCCAAGAATGATTACACTTTATGGTGCTTGTATTCTATGAAAGCATTGTAAACAACCTTTCCATAGTTCTTCTTTCAAATCTTCATGAAAATTAGGTCTCATACATTCAAATTTATGTGGAACTATGCATGTTGCAACTACAAGTGGAAATAAATATGTGCTGACATTTATTGGTGATTACTCGAGAATGTGTTGGGTGTATTTGTTGACAAATAAGTCATGAGTTTTTGAAGTTTTTAAAACTTTTTATTTGATGATTAAAAATAAAACTCAACAAAATATAGGCATTCTCATAATTGATAAAAGTGGCGAGTTTACTTATGTTTTTGAACAATATTTGAAGGAAAATGGAATAAAAAATTTGACTACCATGCCTTATAATCCACAACAGAATGGTGTTGCCTAACGTATGAATAGAACTTTTCTTCTTAACATTAGATCTATGATATTCTTTAAGAATGTTAATTTAATGTTATGGCGAGAAGGAGTGCTTTGTGCATCTTATATTCATAATCATTATCCTTCTTGATGGAGGAGCATCCAACTTAGGCACCATGATCAGGTGTTGATCTCTGCCAGGTCAAAAAGTTGAGTTTAATTTTACTTGTCTTTATGTTGGTTGACAGAAAAGTAGGTAGGACTTTTATTTTTATTTTATTTTTCCTACTTAGTTAAGGGTAGTTTAACAGTTAGGGTTATGTGTTTGTCTATTGTTAACAAGTCATGATTATCCTTTTATTTTAAAAGGAAAAAGACAAATGTATCTGAAGAGAAAATTGTGTCATAAGATAAAACGAATGACTAATAACCAAGTAACTGTAAAAGTCTGTAACTGAAAAGAAACTGTACAGTTTCATTAACTGTAACAGAGAACCTTTAAATGTAACAGGACAAATCATGTAGGGGGTTCAGTTCAGTACCTCTTGTACTCAAATAAAAACAACAACAGAGAAAACAAAGTTCTGTCCATCTATATGTCTACTGTAATTTATGTTTTTTGTTTAATGATTATCTGAGCATGCAACCAATCATACACAGATTCTTGAAAATAAATTCTTTCCGTTTCCTGAGAGAAAGAACAAGTTCTCATAGCAAGAACAAGGAGCAAACACAGTACGAAGGTTTGTAATTCATTCGAAGAAAACCGCGAAAATAGAACAGGAGTGGTACAACCAGGGTTTAGTACAGGCCAAACACCTACAGGCCGAGTGAGAGTTTCCATAATACATTTAAATTGATAGCCATATAAAATTGCCAATACAATTACATGATTCGTGTACATTGATAAATCATATCTCAAGCAAACTGAGGACGTATAACAACAGTTCCGGCTATGAAATTCAAAGCAAACAAACAGTGCATGTATTTCAGGTAAATCAAATCTAACATTATCAAATCTCCCAGAATAATTTCCTTCCAAAATTTCATGTCCAGTGTATCACAATTACATAATAGAACTATCAAAACAAAACTGAGAACACTCAAACCATGAGCTATAAACCCTAGGCGAGGGTTTCAACCACACTATCCATACGCAGCTATATACATGCTCAATCCCTGAATAATAAACCCTATGTGAGGGTTTAGAAAGGAATTGTAGTTACAAATAGAAGATTGCAGTCAATACATAATGGAAACCAGAGTTTTGAAGTAATAGAGAATGACTCATAGTGAGCCATTTGACAAGTAACATGGGTGACAAACCCTTCCAACTTGAAGATATAATTAAAGACCCAAAACGAAGACTAAAAGAAGGTCGAAGAGGTAGAGCCTACCAGAAAAAACCAAGATGTGTATGGCCAAACCCTCCAATAGCAAACCCTTAACACTTGCACAACCATGATACACAAGTGTTAGTAGATACATTGCAGTAGAAGTGGAAGTATAGAGCCGTAAAGGAAAAACCAAAACGTTGAAATTGCAAACAATTACCTGAGAGTTTGCAGTGAGACCAAAGACAGACATCCCACCGTCAATGTCGACTGACTGTGGAGATCAAGGAGCAATGTAGGTCAAGAACTGTGGAAGGAAACTCATAATTTGAAATAGAGAAAGAGAAATTACCTCTGTTAAGCCAGAGGTGGAAGAAAGCCATCGAGCCAAATCTCAAAGCAAGAAAACATTGAGTTTCTAACCGAAATGAGTGATACCAATGCATGAGTTGACATACAGAGGCCTACAGAACTCACGACAGAAGGAAACTGAAACAAAACAGAAGTCACTTACCTAGGAAACCACAGATGAGCCACAATTGTTAATGAACCAGAGATTAAATACTAACACATTCATAGCAAAGAGCAACCATCGGAACGCCCAGGACCTATAGCATAGCTACCCATGAAGACCTTGCAGAGCACCACGGAGTAAACCCTCGATGGGTAACAAGAAATGACCGAAAATACCAATGTACAAAGGGAACAAGCATAGGTTTGAGAAGGAAATGTAAACTGCAAGGCAAGTACCTTTCATTATTTCTTAATTGAATGCCACATAAAACAAAACCCAAAATATCTGAATTGCATTTCATACACGTGTAGTCACTACCATATGATTTAATCAACCAAATAAACATTACAAAATCATTCCCTTATGATAGCTTATAAAAGTGTTTGGATGGTCCCAACAAAGTGGTATCAAAGCAGGTGAATTGATTGAAGACATGGAGAGAGGAAGGCGAGGTCATGGTAGAGGTGCTTGAAGGTTGGCAAAGGTAGGATTGAGAGAAGAGATTCGAATTATCACTGCCTAGTTGGAGGCAGTGGAGGTAGGAAGAAAAAGAGACATGAAGATAGGTGATGAGAGTGAAGAGGAAACAGAATCAGCAGTAGATGGACCAGAAGGTGAGAACCCAGAAGTGAGATTGTTGAGATCTGTTTTTGTGGCAAGAAGTAAACCCAAGCTAGAACTCCCAACCTATGACAACAGTCTTTCTATCGAGGTTTTATTGGATTGGATCAGTGAGATGCATAACTATTTTGAGTGTGAGGAAGTCTGCGAAGACCATAGAGTTAGGTTTGTTGTGACAAAATTGAAGGGATAGGTAACCCTGTGCTGGGATAGTGTCTAGAACGAGAAGAAAAGATTGAACAAGTTGCCGATTAAAACCTGGTCAAGGATGGTGGCCAAGTTAAAGGGCAGATTTCTACCGAAGGACTATCAAATTACACTGTAGAGGCAGGTGCATAATTTGAAATAGAAAGGATTGACGGTAAGCGAGTACACATAGGAGTTCTATCGAGTGAATTTGTGGGCCGGATATACAGAGGATACTGCAGAAATAACAACCAGGTATTTAAATGGATTAAGATTAGAAATTTTGGATGAAATCAATATTTTATCTCCAAAGAACACTGAAGAAGCATATCAGAGTGCAATGAAAGTTGAAGAAAAAATTACTGGAAGGCAGAATGCCCGGAGAGGATGAGGAGCCCATAGGGGAAAAGGACAGTCATATGGCAGAGGGCAGACTGCTAGTAATAATGACGAAGGAAGCATTTCTGGAGCTTCTGGATCAGCAGACAGAGGTGATAATGTGAGAGGTGGTAGGTCATCCCAGCGGGGTAGAGGAAATGGCCGAGGAAGAGGTCTCGTTACCAATGTTATAGGTGTCATAAATGGGGACACAGATCATTTGAATGTCTGTAAGCAGAACAAGCTGGACAGCGGGGGCATATGTTGCACAGTCAGAAGAAGCAACGGTGCCTCCCCAAGAAGCAGAAAATGCTCCAGAGATAGGGGAATCCTTAGTGTTGCATAAGGTATTGTTGAAACCAGTCAAGGAGGTCACCGACAAGACACAACAGAAGGCTTTGTTTAGAATAGTTTTTAAGTCACGAGGTAAGTTTTGTAAGTTGATTATTAACAGTGATAGTACTGATAATTTAGTGTCCATAGAGATTGTAGAAAAGTTGGAGTTCAAGCATTTGAAACATCCCAACCCTTACAGAGTTTCATGGCTGCAAAAAGGCCATCAGTTGCTGGTGGATGAACAGTGCGAGGTGGCGTTTCGAATAGGTAGATATAAGGACAAAGTCATTTGTGACATCATGCCAATGGATGTATGTCACATACTGCTAGGAAGGCCTTGGCAGTACAACAGGAAAGTGGTACATGATGGATTGACAAACTGTTAAAAATTTGTTAAGGATGGATTCAAGCATATGCTTGTGCCCATCAAGGAAGAATGGACAACAAGGACAACTGAACCAAGGGAATTGTTGGTTAGTGGAAAAAAATTTCTGAAACAAGTTGAGGATAGTGAGATGGGTTACGCAGTTGTAAAGAAAGTAAGGAACATGTTGTTGCATATGGAGGTATCAGATTTACATGTAGAAATCTAGCAGATGTTGTAGGAGTTTACGGATATAGTGGTAGATAACTTGGAGACAAATTACCCCCCAAAAGAATCATACTTCATCATATTTACTTCATACTCGGAGCCAGTTTTCCGAACAAAGTGGCATACTGAATGAGCCCTAAGGACAATGAAGTGATTAGAAAGTAGGTGCAAGAATTGTTAGACAAGGGATTGATAAGAGAAAGTTTGAGACCTTGTGCAATCCCAATGGTTCTCGCCCCCAAGAAGGGACGAGAGTGGCAGATGTGCATCAACTCAAGGGCCATCAACAAAATCACCATCCAGTATAGGTTTCCACTACCACGGATGGATGACGTGATGGATTGTTTGAGCGGGGCAACATATTCCTGTAAGATAGACTTGAAGAGCGGGTACCATCAGATTCAGATATGAGAGGGGGACGAATGGAAGATAACCTTTAAGACGAATGAGGGGTTGTATGAATGGTTGGTCACGCCCTTTACATTGAGAAATGTGCCCAACACACTTATAAGGTTGATGAATGAGATGCTGAAGGAGTACATTAGGAAATTTGTGATCGTATACCTAGACGACATACTAAATTTCAGTAGGACAAAGGGAAGAAGACCTTCAACATGTACGAAAGTTGCTAGGAAAATTACAGCAGAATAAACTGCTAATAAACTTGAAGAAATATACCTTTCTGCAAAAGGAATTGGTTTATTTGCGCTTTGTAATAGTAGAAAATGAACTGAAGATGGATCTGGAGAAGGTGGCAGCGATAGTTAATTGGCCGTCACTGAAAAATTTATTTGAAGTATGTAGTTTTCATGGACTAGCGAGTTTTTACCAGAAATTTATAAGCAATTTTAGTGAAATTTTTGCATAGATGTTGGACACCATTTAAAAGGCCATTTAACCTTTTCGATGGAAAGATGCAAAAGAGAGACTTTTCCAGTTATTAAGGAGGAAGATTACTAAAAGGTCTATCCTGAGATTGCCAGATTTCAAGAAGCTTTTTCAGGTTCACTGGGATGCTAGTAGTACGACCATGTGAGCTCTACTCAGCTAG
Organism: Pinus taeda; assembly: GCA_000404065.3. Lineage (NCBI taxonomy): Eukaryota > Viridiplantae > Streptophyta > Pinopsida > Pinales > Pinaceae > Pinus > Pinus taeda. The sequence goes on along the minus strand of APFE031430364.1, from coordinate 138,626 downwards.
GAAGATCAGCCTATAGCGTTTTTCAGCGAGAAGCTGAATGAAAGTCGACAAAAATACTCAACATATGGTAAAGAGTTCTATGCTATTGTACAGGCATTAAAACACTAGAGGCATTATCTATTGGGAAATGAATTTGTGTTGTTCTCAGATAATTCTGCACTACAGTATGTATTGCAACATCACAATTTCAACCACAAACATGCCAAATGGGTGGAGTATTTGCAGAGTTTCAACTTCATATTGAAGCATATTAGCGGATAGGCCAACAAGGTGGCAGATGCACTAAGTAGGAGAGCTTTACTTCTGCAAGAAAGTATTGTGCAAGTGTTAGGTTTTGAGCACTTAAAATACTTATCCCAGACTGATACAGATTTTAAGGAGGCCTACGAGGCATGTCAGAATCCCCTTGTGAGACATAATAGTCCATGGTTGGACTACAACTTATAGGAGAAACTGCTATTTAAGGGAGGACAGCTATGCATACGTGACTACTCGATGAGGGAGAATATTATTTAGGAGAATCATAGTGGAGGTATGGCCGGACATTTTGGCATGGAAAAGACACTCGAGTAGCTCAGTCATTTCTACTTTTGGCCAAATATGTAGAGGGATGTGCAACAATTTGTGGCCAGGTGTAAAGTGTGCCAGTTGGCGAAGGGTCACAATCAAAACACGGGACTGTACACATCGTTACCTATTCCAAGCAGACTGTGGGATTTCGCTAGCTTGGACTTCATCTTATGTCCACCTAAGACACAAAGAGGTTATGACTCGGTGATGGTAGCAGTCGATAGATTCTCGAGAATGGTGCATTTCATCCCTTGTAGGAAAACTAGTGATGCCACTCACGTGGCCCACTTTCTTTTCACAGAGATTGTTAGGTTACATGGGTTGCCTAAGTCTATTCTATTGGACAGGGATGTGAAGTTTATAGGACACTTTTGGTATACCCTATGGAAGAAAATGGATACACAATTGAGTTACAGTTTTGCTTATCATCCGCAAACAGACAGACAAACAAAAGTTGTAAACAAGAGTTTAGGAAACCTGCTACAAAGTCTGGTTGGAGAGAATTCATAGATGTGGGATCGAGTGCTTGCACAGGCAGAGTTCGCTTATAACGATTCGCCTAACCGCAACACAGGCTTCATCCCTTTTCAAATCCTTTACGACATGCATCCTCGTGGAGTGCATGAGCTACAGGATCTTGGACTGCAAGAAATGCGAAGCGCAGTGGTGAAGATTTCGCTAACGCGATGAGGGATTTTCATGAACAGGTAAAAATCAAATTACAGGATAGTAGTCTAAAGTATAAACAGCAAGCAGATTTGAAGAGAAGGGAAGTACAGTTTAATGTGGGAGATGAAGTCCTCACCCATTTGCGCAAGGAACACTTCCCTAATGGTACGTACAATAAATTAAAATATAAGAAGATAGGACCCTACGAAGTCCTTCGGAAATTTTCGACAAATTCCTATGAGATACAGTTGCCACCTGAAATAGGCATTTTGCCTATCTTTAATGTAACAAACTTGTTTCCTTACACGACTAACCCAGAGGAGAAGGAAGAATATGGAACCACCCGGCCTACACGGAATACCCACGATGGAAAAGAAGCTTGGATGAGATAGATGCCTTACATTAAGTCTCCCGAGATCGAGTTCATTCTCGACACTCAGGTGGCCAAATGAACTCAGTAGAAGGAGTATCTGCACTACCTGGTCAAGTGGAAGAACAGTCCTATTGAGGATAGTTCGTGGCTTGATGCTACGGATATTGAGGAGACAAATTCTTTAGTTGAGGAGCTCATGGACCGGATTCATCATTTTCTTTTGCCCGAGAGCCTAATGTAGGAGCATCCAACTCAGGCACCATGACTGGGTGTCGGTCTCTGCTAGGTCAAAAAGTTGAGTTTACTTTTATTCGTCTTTATGTTGGTTCACAGAAAAGTAGGTAGCACTTTTATTTCAATTTTATTTTTCTTACTTAGTTAAGGGTAGTTGAATAGTTAGGGTTATGTGTTTGTCTATTGTTAACAAGTCATGATTATCCTTTTATTTTAAAAGGAAAAAGACAAATGTATCTAAAGAGAAAATCTTGTCATAAGATAAAACAAATGACTAATAACCAAGTAACTGTAAAAGTCTGTAACTTAAAAGCAACTGTACAGTTTCATTAATTGGAAGAGAGAACTTATAAATGTAATAGGAAAAATCATGTAAGGGGTTCAGTTCAGTACCTCTCCCACTCAAATAAAAACAACAACAGAGAAATAAAAGTTTTATCCATCTATATGTCTACAATAATTTATGTTTTCCATTTAATGATTATCTCAGCATACAACGAATCATACACATATTCCTGAAAATAAATTCTTTTTTTTCCATAAGAGAAAAAACCACTTCTAATAGCGACACCGAGGAGAAAACACAGTACGAGGGTTTCTAATGCGTTCCAAGGAAACCGCGAAAATAGAACAGGAGTCATACAACCAGTGTTTAGTACAAGCCAAACACCTACAGGCGAAGTGAGAGTTTCCACAATACACTTTAGTTGACAGCGATATAAAATTGTCAGTACAACTATAGGATTCGTGTACATTGATAAATCATATCTCAAGCAAACTAAAGATGAATAACAACAATTTTGACTACGAAATTCAGAGCTAACAAACACCGCATGTAATTCAGGTAAATCAAAACTAACATTATTACATCTCCCCGAATAATTTCCTTCCAAAATTGCAAGTCCAGTGTATCACAATTACATAACAGAACTATCAAAACAAAACTGAGAACACTCAAACCATGTGCTATAAACCCTAGGCGAGGGTTTCAACCACATCATCCATACAGAACTATATACATTCTTAAGCCCTAAACAATAAACGCTAGGTGAGGGTTTAGAAAGGAATTGAACTTACAAATAGAAGATTGCAGTCAATACATAGTTGAATCTAGATTTCTAAAGCAACAGAACATCGCTCATAGTGAGCCATTTGACAAGTAACGTGGATGACAAACCCATCCAACTCGAAAACAGAATTAAAGACCCAAAATGAAGACTAAAAGAAGTTCGAAGAGGTAGAGCCTACAATACAAAACTGATACGTGTATGGCCAAAAACTCCAACAACAAACCCTTAACACTTGCACATCCATGATACACAGGTATTAGTAGATACATTGCAGTAGAAGTAGAAGTATAGAGCCGGAAAGGAAAAAACAAAATGTTGAAATTGCAAACAATTACCTAAGAATTTGGAGTGAGGCCAAAGACAGGCATCCCATCAATAGCACTGACTAACTGTGGAGATCAAGGAGAAATCCAGGTTAGGAACTATGGAAGGAAACTCATAAGTTGAAACAGAGAAAGAGAAATTACTTGTGTGTTAAGCCAGAGGCAGAGGAAAGCCATAGAGCCAAACCTAGAAGCAAGCAAACATTGAGTTGCTAACTAGAGTGAGTGATACTAGTGCATGAGCTAACATTCGATAGCCTATAGAACTCATGACAGAAGGAAATTGAAACGCAACAGACGTCACTTACCCAGGAAACCACAGATGAACCACAACTGTCAACGAACCAAGGATTAAAGACTAACAAATTCATGGCAAAGAGTAACCAGAGGTACGCCCAGGACCTACAACATAGTTGCCGGCCAAGACCTTGTAGAGCACTGCAAAGTAAACCCTCGATGGGCAACAACAAACGACCGTAAAGAGCAACGAACAAAGGGAACAAGCATAGGGTTGAGCAGGAAATGCAAACTCCAAGGCAAGTTCCTTTCATTATTGCTTAATTGAATGCCACATAAACCAAAACCCAAAATATCTGGATTGTATTTCATCCACGTGTAGTCACTACCGTATGATTTAATCAATCAAACAAACATTACAAAATCTTTCCCATACAATAGTTTATAAAAGTGTTGGGCTAGTCCCATCACTTCTTATATCATCAAAAATAAATCACCTTATGAAATGTGGTATAATATTCTTCCTGATGTTCAACATTTTAGAGTCTTTGGTTCTCTATTCTATCCGTTAATTCCTAAACATTAGCGCAACAAGTTGGGTGTTAGGAGTCAGAAATGTATTTCCTTGGGATATTTTGATACTTCCAAAGCCTATAGGTTATATGTTTATGAGAAAAATAAGTTCATTCTTTCTAGATATTTTATTTTCCTTCAATTAGATAAATGTAATTCCATTGTTGATAAGCAACTGGGTGATTTGGAGAAATTTGCATCTAAGAAGTTCTATTTTGAATCTAATAATGATGTTCCACACACTGAAGGGGGTTTTCCCATTTTGTATCAGTCTGTCGTTCTTCCATATTTGAATCATGAGAATGTTATTGCCGAAGAAAATTTGGTTCATAGTAATGTTTCTGCAGGACAAGAAATTTCTATTGATGAGCCTATTCTTGGGCCTATTTTTCAAGATGAGAAATCATCAAAACCACCTCAACAACCTTTACGAAGATCTACACGTGCTCGAACAGTTCCAAGAAAGTATGATGATTTTGAAACAATAATGTCTTCTAAAGGTGATACAGGTAATGTTCCTCACGACTGTGAATTCAATCATTATAAAATTAGCTAACCTAATTGTTTTGAAGAAGCTTCTAATTGTGATGAATGGAAGGATGCAATGCAAAAGGAATATGATACAATTATTAAGAATGGAACTTGGAGGTTAGTGGATCCTCCTGCAAGTGTCAAACCCATTGGTTGCAAATGGGTGTATAAGATCAAAGACAAAGCAGATGATTTTCTTGATAAATACAAGGCAAGACTTGTAGCAAAAGGCTACACATAGAAGGATTATGTTGACTACATAGAGACATTTTCTCCTACAACAAAATGGGGCACGATTATAACTTTTTTTTTCTTCCAGCTAAAAATATCTAGGACGTACACCATATGGATGTTAAAATAACTTTTTTGAATGGTGATTTGAAAGAGGTTGTTTATATGTTTCAGCCTGAAGGTTTTTCTCCTAAATACAAAGAGAAAAATATATGAAAATTGGTTAAGGCTTTGTATGGACTGAAACACGCATCTCGTGCATGGTATGAAAAGTTAAATAAACACCTTCTCAAGTTGAATTATATGTTATTTAATCTGGATAATGCAACTCTTTTTGTTAAGACAATTGGAAGTCAGTTGTATATTTAGTTGTGTATGTAGATGATTTGATGATCACAAGAAACAGTGATGACTAGATAGCGTCTATTAAAAGAGAATTATTGAAAGTTTTGGACATGACCGATTTGGGTTTATTACATGATTATTTAGGGATTGAAGTTGATCAGAAACCCAAATATATTTTCATTTCTCAAAAAAATTATATTAGACATCTACTGGACATATTTGGGATGCAGGATTGTAATCCTCTCGCTACTCCTATGGAGTATAATTTGAATCTTACTTCCACTAAAGGAAGTATGTTTGAAGATCTAGCAAAGTACATGCAACTTGTTGGAATTTTTGAATTTTCTAACTACTACTCGACCTGACATAGCTTTCGTTGTAGGGATACTTTCTAGGTTCATGCATAAGCCATGTGAAGGTAATCGGAATGCATCAAGGCATGTGCTCAAGTATTTGAAAGGATCTCAAACATATGGCATCAAATATTTCAAAGTTGTAGATTTCCATCTCACGAGCTATTCATATTTTGATTTTGATGGAGATAAGGAGAATGGAGTCTCCACTTCTCGTTATTTGATCAGTCTTTGATAAGAAACCATCAGTTGGAGATCACACAAGCAATCTGTTGCTCCTGATTCTACCACCAAAGATGAATATGTTCCAATATATCAAGCTATAAAATAAATAATTTGTCTTCACAAAATACTTGAAGACTTGCAAGAGAAACAAAAGGCTTCAACTCCACTACTCGTCGACAAGTCTTCTACAATTCAGTTGGCCAAGAATCCAAAGTTTCATGATGGAAGAAATCATATTAACACCAAATATCACTTGATTCAACATTCTGTAGGGACCAATGTTATTTAGCTGACACATTGTCCTACTTCAAAGCAGATCACAGACATATTTACAAAGCCACTAGGACGTGCAACGTTTGAAAAGTTCAGAATATTACTCGACATGTCATATGTCCCTTGAGATTGAGGGGAGAATGTTAACTAATCCTTTGGGATTATTATTTTATATTGTATAGTATTTAAATAGTTTTAAATTCCATTTTTATGGTTAATAAGTTACCGCGACAGAACTATCTCGTACCTAGATTTCACATGTATAAATAAGTAATTTTATCATTAATACGGTGCTCTTTCATTGTTTTTTTTCATTCTGTTATTTCATTGTGGTGTTTCATTGTGGTGTTTATTTGCGATTGTACACAATTATCATCCATGAACTTAATATGTTGCAATGAAAAAAATGAACATATAAATATATTATGCTCAATGTTTTGGATGTCAGAAAAATTCCACTCCAACAACACAAATTTTTCCCATCAATATATAAAACTGAAATCTTCAAGTAGTTGAAGCTTCGATTATTTGCATGTCAAAATCTATATAATATATATATTATATATATATATTGAGAACTGATTGTATGTTGATGACAAAATTTTGGCTTTCCAGAGTTTGTCCCCAGTCTCTTACACTAACTTCAATGGATTGGGTAATTTGATGCCCACCTCATCTGAGGAACACAAGATGCATGTTGTTCGAATATTTTGACTCCTATTTCGATTTACAAATGATATTTTTTTAATTTCTTTAAGCAATGTATAATTGAGACCTTTCAATGAAAAAATTTCCAATTTTAAAGTTTGAGCCGTATATTATGGTTCTAAATCCGTATATTCTATTCTCCCATTGATTTTTACTAAATATTTTTTAAATAATATTGAAGGAAACGTGTATGGTCCATGTATTAGTTTACATAGTGTTATATTTAATACACTAAAATATGTTAAAGGTTAATGATTCATGTTATGTTTACAAGTTAAAATATAATCAATTATGAATTTTAGAATGTAATGAAATCTTAAAAGGCTATTAAGAAAAAAATATAAGAAAGATTTTAATGGAGACAAAAAGGAGGCAGAATCCTTTGGCCATATTCTAGATATTATATTCATTTGAATGATTATATATATATATATATTCACACTTTACTAAAACAAAAAGTAGAAAATGTTAAAATAAGAATCCAAGCACAATTAGGATAAAATGAAATAATTGAGAGGTGGATTAGGTCTTGATGAGCGTATAACATGTTTAAAATAAAGTGTGACCAAATCTTCAATTTTCTCAGCGTAGATTATAGTTCAATAGACTTACTAAAATACTTGGAATTAAAGTCAAATGATGAGTAGCAATCTCGATAATTGTAAAAATATAAAGGCAATCTCCATATTCGTACAACTTTCATGGTTGCATACGAATGTATTTGGTTCTTTTATAATATGAATAGGAAGGAGAACAAAGATCTTTGATATTTTTGGATTAAATGTTTTTGTTATTTGTGCTTCTTTAATTGACCTTGTCTCTTTAAAAGTTTTTCGCGTGGCTTCCATTAATAGGTGACATGTAATTGTTTGTAAAGCTTGTTTTACATGAGACTTTAAAAAATGGTAAATTTATCAATCTAAATAATTAATCTTTAAAAGGGAGAGCAAGGAATTTTAGAGAATTAAATTGAAGACATTTTTTCTTTCACAAGATTTGTAGGATATCATCGAAAATGGTTATGTAGAATCAGTGGATTCTCAATCTTTTACAGATGGAGCCAAGTCCAAAGAGAATAGTTGAGGGAAAATAGAAATATGACTCAAGAGTAATTTTTTTATACAACAAGAAGTGCATGATTCCATTTTTGTAATACCAACAAAATTATAAAAGGATATATAGGATGAGTTATAAAAAGCATATCAAGGAATAGATAAGGTAAAAGTAGTTGAAGTGTAATCTCTCATAAGAGAATTTGACTTTCTTTGAATGCAAACTTTTGAATCAATGGAATATTTTTTCACTCGATTTATGAGAATGTTAAATCAAATCAGATATTATGGAGAAGATTTAAGAGATTCAGAAATGATTGAAACTTTTTTAACTCTTTCTACAAAATTTGATGGTGCTTTTGTTATTGAAGAATTTAAATGGTTAACTCAATTTTGTGTGAATGAGCTTATGGCACCTCTTTAATATCATGATAAAATAATGTATAGATCTCTTGAAAATTATTTTGACAAAGGTTTTTAAGAAAAACCCAATATTTCTAAAACCAAATGTAAACAAATAGATTTTTTCTCATGGGGAGATTATGAGCACCCTTGGAAGAGGAAGTGGATAAGCATATAGATGAGGCAAATGCCCATGATGAATTTCTCTTATAGGTAACAAAAGAAGAGTTAATGTTACTAATGATGGAGGCATGAGATCGGAAAATCCCAAGTTTAATGCTTATATTATAAAATATTTTCGCATTATGAAGACAATTTCTGGAAAAAAAACCAAGAAGCTAAGTTTCTAAAACAAAAAGAAGATGTGGACAATTTACTTTTAGATTGTGATTGGTCTAATAATATTTCTGAGGTATTACTTTTGGATAGTAGTTGCAAAAATCACGTGACGCAAACTAACATAGCTTTGTGAATATGGATGCATATACTAAATATGAAGTTTTATTAGGAGATGAATTTAAAATTAAACAAAGTAAAATAAAACAAATAATGATGTTGTATATGTCCCTCTTTTAGCACATTTGTTCAGTGTGGGTTAGTTTACTGAAAATGGTTTTTTTTTTTTTTTAAGATTGAATGAATCACTTTTGATAAAGATAGTCATAATCACATAATAATCAATATTAATATGTTGAAAAGTATGAGTTTCTCTCTCAATGTTCCTTGTAAAGAAAATACAATAGTAAAATTTGATTAGGATAATAATTATTTTATATGGCACTTGATCTATGGCCATCTTAACATAAAATTCTTAAAATAATTACATAATAAGAAAATGGTCAAAGGTTTCCCTTTTACAACATTTTTTTTATAATGTATGGGAAGTATTTATTATGGGTACATTTTCCATAGGAGACCTTGGAGAGAAAAAAAGCCATTAGAACTAGAGCATGACAAACATGTAGTCCTATGAAAAATTTGCCTTAAAAAAATTAAACTATATTATTATTTTCTTTATTATTATTTAGAACAACACAAATATTTTTTATTAAATAATAATCTTATTTTTAGTTATCTTTCACAAATTTTATGTTGTTGTAAAGAAAAGTGGTTGTTTGTTGAAAATAATATGCACATATAGTAGGGAAGAATTCACTTATAATGAATTCTACTATTACTAAAAAAAACTAATGAAATCCAAAGGAAATTGAGAACAAGTTAAATTCCCCATCAGAATGGTGTTGTTAAGAAAATGAAGAGGAAATTTGTTGAAATGACTATGATCATGTTCAAAGGTAAATATATTTCAAACACATTTTTTGGTCAATCTGTAGCTACATCTATTTATTATCTTATTAGATGTCCAAAAAGAAGTGTGCCAATATGAATCTCTTTACGCATGTAGTGTAAGAAAACTTGGTGTTGCTAGTTTGAAAGTTTTTGGTTTTATTTCTTATGCTCAAGTTCCTATGCCAAAAAGGGGAAAACTAGATGATAAAAGTGTGAAACTCATTTTATTGGGTACTCTAAGTAGACAAGAGCTTGTATATTTTGTAAGCCATAAAAAATAACGTTATTCGTGAGTCATGACGTCTTATTTGATGAAAAATATGAATGGAAATGGAATCAATGTGTGCAACAACTCAATAAAAAAATCTATTGTAGAAGTACATGAATATTCTATTTATAGAAATACAAGCAATAGTCCAAATATTTCTCGTAATAAAAAAATAGAAAAGATAGATCAACGCCTTAGAATTCAACCTCTTCAAGGGGGCACCTCCTTTACATTACATATATGAACAATTCTTGGATGATACAAATAAATACCTCCTTTATATATTATAGGAGTCTAAGGGTTCATAACATATCAGAGCTGACGTAACAATAATTAATGTAAGGGCACAATAATAACAATAGTGGAACGCGCTTCTATGGGGCACAATAGTTAAAAATATGGGCACTACATGGTACATCAAAATAAAAGGTTTGTATAATAACAATAAGGGTTACACAAAGTAGTATAGCCTAACATGCCCCTCTCCTTCAAAAAGTGTTGTCCTCAACGCTTGAGTAGTTCTTGATGCTTCTGTATAAAATTCTTGTCCTCCCATGTGGAATCTTCAGAGGGTAAGTTCTTCCACTTGATGAGATACTCTGAAATTGATCGATTTCATATTTGTGAGGTTCTTGTTTTTGTAACTGCTCCAGGTTCCAATATGATTTTTCCTTCCTCTTCAATTTCTGGCAATACTGTTTGAATTGGGACCTTTTGCAACTTTTGAATAAGTGGCCATACTTCTTGATCCTTCTTCCATTCATCCCTTGATTTGTTTATACAATATGGTTGGATAATATAAATAGCAAAAAATAATGCTTCCACATCCTCATCCTTTCTTGAGAGTGCATCTGCAACAAAATTTTGCTTCCATTTTCTATAGATGATGTCAAAGTCATAACCCAACATATTTGTGACACATTTTTTCTTCAAAGATAATAGCTGTTTCTAAAAAGTATTTAAGACTATCATGATTGATTTTACCTTGAAGAGTCTTCCCATTCGTTAAGGTTTCCATTTTTAAGTGCATGTAGTATTGCTAACATTTCCTTCTCATAAATAGCTTGCTTGAGATGTCGTAGTAAAAATACCCAATCACCTACATCAAAACATTTTTCACTACGATGTTGATCAACCTATTGTTTCGTTTGATTTTGCACTGAAGTGGCGTTATCCTTTAAAAGTTTGAGAACTTGTTGTTGATGCTCGATGTGATCTTTCACTACTTGTACCTTTTTCTTCTCGATATGTCCTTCTATATCTAGAGTTTGAGGAGTGGTAATTTCTTCCAATCCTTTACAAGATATGGTTGGATTCATTTCTTGATGCTCAATGTGATCATTCACTTCTTGAACATTTTTATTCTTGATATGTCCTTCTATCTTGATAGTTTGAGGAGTGGTAATTTCGACCAATGAATTACAAGATATCGTTGGATTCATTTCTTCTTCTCGATGTGATCTTTCACTTCTTGCAACTTTTTCTTGTTCATATGTCCTTCTATCTTGAGAGTTTGAGGAGTGGTTATTATTGCCAATGCTTTACAAGATATGGTCTGATTCATTTCTTCTTTCTCTGTGGTGGGGTCCTGGCGTATATCCTCTTCTTTTGATGTTTCTTAATCCTTTTTGTCCTCCCCTTCATATTCTATGTAAAATAATTTCTTCTCAGCACACTTACGACCTTTAGTACATTTGTTATCACAATTGTAACAAAGCCCTTTTTCTCTTTTTTCTTCAAATTGTTGTGGTGTAACCCTTGTAGGTTGTGGAAGGCTAGGAGAAACAAACACTTCCATCTTGTATAGTTGTGGGGGTATGGTTATTGGTTTCCATAATTTCTTTCCACTATGTCACAAACCCTTTTACTCTTTCCAGTTGTTTGGTTTGTTGCTCTAAAGAAGGTGTTCTCTTTGTATCCTCATAATGTGTTGCATTTCCTCCATGGAAAATTGACTACGTAACAAGATTTTTACTAGAACAAAGCCCTTCATACCATAAAAATTGATCTGGTTCTAAATATGAAGATAAAATACATACCTTTTGTAACAGTGGTACACCATTTAGATCAAAATATTGCTTGATCTGAAGTATCCAATTTACCGGATCCCTGCCATCAAACTTCCTCATCTTGCTTTTTCTTCATTTCAGGAGCTTGATCTTGAAACGTCTGTAACTCTGTACTTTCAAATCTTTAAGTTCTGAAATTGTGATCTATAGTATCCCTCTACATCCTCTTTCCAATGCCACCAATCTGATTCAAATTGGATTCTCCAAGAAATAGCTATGCAAAATCACCCATAGTGAACTAATTATAGACTAGTTTAGTAGAGCAAACTTGTATGACATGCCACGAGTCACTGTTTGCACATTTGGCTTTGAAAAATATATACAAGAAACTACAATCCATCTCTTCCTGTATCATCTTATGAAATTTCAATCCAATGCTCCGAGAGAAAGTTATGACAATTTTCCACAGGTCACTTGTTTCGAATGTAATTCAGAAGTCTGCAAAAATACCAACTTCCTCATATCATATCTCTGCAAATATAGCATGAAAAGCTTTGCTGTTTGGACCCCGGGTTCAACGAGATTTCTTTTCGGATGGGTTTTGTTTTTAGCTTCTGAAACATCACAGAAAAAAGTTATAGCGAAAATGCCACGATGACCTATTTGGAGCAATGAAACCCTAGAATCGAAAGCTCTCATACCAAATGTTATATACCCAACTCAAGAAAAAGATAGAAAAGATAGATCAGCACCTTAGAATTCAGCCTCTTCGAGGGGGAAACCTCGTTTACATTACATAAATGAACAATTCTTTGATGATACAAATGAAAAGACCTCCTTTCTATATATAGGAGTTTAAGGGGTCATAACATAATGAGAGCAGACATAACAATAATAATGTAAGGGCACAATAATAACAATAGTGGGATTCTATGGGGCACAATAGTAAAAATATGGGCACTACATGTGTACATCAATATAATAAGTGGGTTGTACTAATAACAATAAGGGGTTACACTAGTAGTATAGGGGCCTAACAATTGCTAGTTTGAATGTTTTTGGTTTTATTGCTTATGCTCAAGTTCCTATGGAAAAAAGGGGAAACATAGATGATAAAAGTGTGAAACTCATTTTATTGGGTACTCTAAATAGACAAGAGCTTGTATATTTTGTAATCTGTAAAAGATAATGTTTTTGGTGAGTCACAATGTCTTATTCGATGAAAAATATGAATGGATATGGAATCAACGTGTGCAACAACTCAAAAAAAAAATCTATTGTAGAAGTATATGAATATTCTATTTCTAGAAATACAAGCAATAGTCCAAATATTTATCATAATAAAACCGTTCCATAATATTCTTCAACTTCAATTCCTATTTGATGTTATGTCCTCCAAAAAATGTAAAATCCTAAAATGATTTTTTTTGATATGATAATTTTTATTTAATGTTTGAGATTGAAGTAGAGTTAATATATTTTGAAGATGAAGTAACTAACGAAGCATGGAATAATGTAATGAATGAATATATTATATCAATTGAAAATAATGAAACATGGGAGCTTGTGGGCACTCATACTAACAAAGAAGTCATTAAGATCAAATGGGTATATAAAACAAGGTATGTAGTTGAAAAATCTATACAAATGTATAAAAAAAGGTTAGTTTAACATGGGTAAGCTCAAATAATGTATTGATTGAAATCAAACAAATCCTCTTGTTGTATGACTAGATACAATTATAACTCTTTTGGAGTTAGAAACACAATATAATTGGTTGGTTTATCAATTTAATGTGAAATAATCCTTTTTGAATGGTGTATTAAAAGAAGATTTTTATGTTCAACAACCCAAAGAATATGCAGTTGTAGAAAATTATCATAAAGTTTTTAATTTGAGAAAATCTCTTTATGGGCTTAAACAAGCTCCAAGATGATATATTAAAATTAATAAAAGTTTTTTGAAAAATAGATTTAACATAAGTGAAAATGAACCCACATTATATATCAAGTCATATGGTAACGATATTGATTATTTTTCATATTTATATGACTTGATATATACATCTTCAAGTAATAGATTAGAGGAATGATTCAAATATGCTATGGTGTCTGAATTTGAATGATTGAGTTGTGATTGATGTATTATTTTCTTGGCATAGAAGCAAGGCAAATGGATGATGGTATATTTTTCTCACAAGAAACATATGTTGCACACCTTCTTCACACATGGAAAATGGAAAATAGTATACCTATGAGGACACCAATGAATACAAATGAAAAGTTTTGTATAAAAGGTTGAGCTAAAAGGGTATATGTAAATCATAAAAAAATTGAGAAGAAGTCTTAGGTATATTATTTCCACTATACCTAATATTATGCAACAAGTAAACTTGATTTCTAGATTCATGGAAAGTCTAATTACAATTCATTTTGGAGTAAAAGAAGGAGTTTTGAGGTATCTCCATGGAACATTAAATTTTGGTATTTTATATACTTCAAGAAAATAATATTGGGCTGGTTGGTTATGCACATAGTGCTAGGGATGTATTCATTGATGATAGAAAAAGTACTTCAAGGGTTTTTTTTTTTTTTTAGCATAGGGTTAGTATCGTAGTCCTCAAATAAATAACCAACTATTCTATTATATTCTACAAAGTAAAGTATAGTGCAACAACAAAAATAACCTATGAAGAACATTGGTTGAAGGGAATATTAAGATATTGGAAGAAAGAAGAAAAATATTCCACATATATTTATTGTGATAACATTTCTACAGTTGCCATTAGTAATAATATAGTGTTTCATTGTGAGCTCAAACATATTGATATCAAATATTATTTGATAAGGGATCATGTAGCAAAAGGATAATTTGAAAGGAATTTCTCAAAAACAAATGATAAACTTGTTGATATAGTCACCCAAGAAACACGAAAAGAAAAGTTGCATTATATGAGAAATTTGGTTTGAATAATCTCATTAAGAAATAAGGGGGAGAGTTGAAGTTAACACTTAAATGAGTTATGTATGAGGAAATTTTGAGTTCTCTCAACATATATAATGGTTCAATAGATCACTATGAAATAAAAATTAGACTATAATATAATTAGTTGGGATAACAATGAGATGATCGATAGCAATTTCTATAGTTTTAGAAATGCTAAGGAAATTTGCATGGTTGTAAAAATATAAGGGCTATATATGAATCCATTCTTATTTTTTTATGCATATGAAAAATAATAATGAGAACAAATAATATCAAGTATTGAGATCTTTGATATTTTTGGGTTCAATGTTTATATGGATTTTGTTTTTATAGTTTTTTTTTCATATTCATATTTTTCCTGCATATGAGTCATACGAAAAAATTTCCCCCTCATTCATAAGTCCAATAAATAATATCATCAATAGAGTAAGTATTGGTTCTATATGCAATTCTAACTCCTAAGGTAATTTCGAATGAAGAATTGCTTGAAAAACCAACAATTCTAGATGATGAAATCCAATATGATGAGATCAAATGATGCATGGGAATTGTAATTTGAAGTCAAAATGTATTTTGAATAGAATAGGGGATTTGTTATTTATCAAGGGAGTGGTTTCCCTAAAGGAGTGAAATTGTTTAATTTGGTCTATTTTCCTATTTTTCTGGAAATATTGTACATAGATGATTGATGTGAGGATTCATGTGATTCGATATACTATTTAGAAAATATCTCAAGAGTATGTGGGAGGGTGGTGAAAAAAAGAAGCCCAGAAGGAAATATGGACACAACACAGTGCAGAAAAAAAATAAATTTGAATGCACTTGGAGAAGTTTTCATACCACCATTTTAAAAAAAAATGAAGGAAATCAGAAATAATTTTGTAGCTCTTTTATAAACTATGTTTTTGACATTTGGATGGAATAATGGCTTCCTCTCTCTCTATCTATACCGTATTAAAAATTCACCCTCACTCAGGAATGGCCTCCTTCTACCTCTCCTCATCACGAATTCTCCCTTGTTGAATTAATGGCTCGTGCTTTAATAAAAAAATGTGTCACTGGCTGCAAAATAGTGGTGTTGCAAAAAGTTTTAAAGGTTAAAGTAAAAAGGCATGTATAAAAATCCAGTGGCATCATCAATTAAATATTAGCAAAAATATAATATTGTAGGCTCTGATCACATGAATTCTGAAGCTCAAAGAATTATGTACATTTTGAACCAGAAACAATACACATATTTATGAATAAATGTGTTGCATGCAACATATCTATATTTATCTCAAATGTACGAACCTTGAGGCAGGAGAAGAAGCTCTCTTCTTCTCTGATCAATAGCCCTTTTATGTGCAATATTTGCAAATGATTTTCTTCCCTTTCTCTCTAATTAAGCGAAGTTGAAAAGACAACAACAAAAATGATTCATGAGCTCCTACTCATAAGATCATCTACAAAGAATATTGCCTTCAGTAGAGATGCATCATCCATGTAGAATCCTTCATCAAATGGTCCTTCGAATTCACCAAAAACTCCAGATACTCCCTTCTCCGAGTATACCTTGAATTTTTTTGTACAGTGTCCCTTCATCTTCTGGTTCCTTTTCCATAGGCATCTCCTTCATCCAACTGTTCTAACTAATTTCTCCATTGCTCCCATTCTCTCTCGTAAAACCTTCATCCAACTATTCTAATTAACTTTTCCACTGCTCCCATTTGCTCTCATGAAACCTTCATCGCCAACTTTATAGGAGTACAAATAAACCACAATGAGTATAGGTTAGATACTCATGCCCATTGGTAACTCCAATTCATAAGAATTCATAGAAAAAGATTATTATTCTATAAGGCTTATTTTCTTTATTTTTAGTTTGTTATATTGTCCTCTCTGGAATCTCCCTTTCCTCAGGTCTGCGAAGACCATGTCTCCTATCTCAACATTTTCGTCTCTTCTTGTTACATATTCTCTTTTTTGGTACTTATAGTTATTTTCATGTATACATTATTTCATCTCCTCATGTAAGTTAATCATTGCTACTGCAAAATCCTCCCCATCAGTACTACTCTACTGAAGTGTGCCCAAATATCTTAACTCAAAAACAACTCTAGGATGCATTCCATATAAGATCTAAAATAGACTCTTCTAAGTTCTCCCATTTCATTAATAATTGTATGAAAACTAATATTGAGCTAACATACAATCCCACTACTTGGGATGCTCTCTACAAGGCTCCTCTATATGTTCATGAGACTCATGTTCACAACTTCATTTTTCCCATCTGATTTTGGAAGACAGATTGAGTTGAAGTTCAATATTGTTCCGAGTTTCTTCCAAAATGTCCTCCAAACATTTCTTATGGACTTGGTGTCCCTATCATAGATTATACTCTTTGGCAAGCCATGTAATTAGAGAATCTCATTGAAAATTAATTCAACCACATGTGTAATATCTCTAGTCTTTCAACATCAGATAAAGTGAGTTATCTTCATAAATTTATCCACAACTACAAGTATATAGTCCTTATCCTTATGAATCCTTGGTAAACCAAAAACAAAATCAATACCCATTGAGTCCCATGGTATTCTATCAATGGGCGAGGGAGTACATAGTCCATCATTTTGAATTCTCCCCTTCGCATGTTGGTATACCCTACATTTTCTCATATATTTATGCACAAAAACTCTCATATTTACCTATAAGTAGAGGTGTTCTAGCTATCGAAGTGTCTTTCCCACACCAAAGTGCCCTGCTAATCCTCCATTGTTCTTTTCCTCCATCAAAATATCTTTCATTGAATAATGGGGGAAATATGATTGATTGTTCTTGAGCAACAAACCATCCTGCAACATAAACTCCCTACATGGGCTTTTATCTCTACTCACAGAAAATCTTACATGCTTCAAAGGCCTCTTGGAATTCACCATCATAGTCATACAAGTCCTTCAAATAATCAAAGCCCAAAATATGTACATGGCACTCATAGATGGAAAAACTCCTCTTGCTCAAAGCACCATCTACATTTCTCTCTTGGCCACTCACATGTTTCAGAATAAAGGTGAAATTTTGTAAGAATTCCACCCACTTAGAATGCTTACGATTCAACTTGTGTTGCTACATTATATAATATAATGCAAAATTCTCGTAAACAAAATAAACTCATTGGGAGTCAAATAGTGCCTCCAATACTTCAATTATTGAACCACCTCATAGAATTCCTTGTCGTAAGAAGAGTATTTATGCTTACCTTCATTCAACTTCTTACTAGAATATGCCATAAGTCTACTTCTTAGCTCAATAGTGCTCCAATGGTTTTACCACTAACATCAAATGTGACTTGGAAAAATTGGTTGAAGTCAGGTAGTTTGAACGCTGGCTTCTTAGTGATCTTATTATTCAATAACTAGAAACATTTCTCTATTGTTGTTGTCCAACAAACTGGTTGTCTATCATTAATTGTTTCAATGTTGGATGCACAAATACCACTAGAACTATTGATGAATTTATAATAAAATCTAGCTAAACCATGAAAACTCTTAACTTAAAAAATGGTCTTCAGTGAAGGCCAACCTATAAATTGTTCTATTTTTTCCAGATCCATTTTCGTCCTATCTTTTGAAATCGCAAAGCCTAAATATACCAACTCAAACCTCTTGGAAGTACATGTCTTCAGGTTAATCAACAATTTCTCTTGCTCAATCCTTTTTAAAACATACCTCACATGCCTAAGGTTCTCTTCCTTTGTTAGACTAAAAATAAAAATATCATTAAAACAAACAATAACAAACTTATAGAAGAAATCCTTCAAGACCTTCTTCATCAATCACGTGAAGGTACTTGCCTCGGTTGTGAGTCCAAATTCCATGACAATCCATTCATATAGTCTATTATTTATCTTGAACATTGTCTTCCACTTGTCCCCTTCTCTGATTTGAATTTGATGGTAACAACTCTTCAAATAAACCTTTGAAAAGTAGTCTACTGTACTCAAATAGTCCATCATGTCATCCATCCATGGAAATGAAAATCAGTACCTGATTGTAATTTTATTGATTGCTTTGGAATATATGCACATCCTCTATTCTCAATCCTTATTTGCATTAAATAGTGCATGGATAGTGCATGGACTCAAGCTCCCCCTTATTAACCGCTTGTCCAAATAGTCCTTGAACCTGACTCATTATCTCTTCACCCTCGATGGGTGTCATTCAGTCAAAAGCTTTGTTTGGAAGCCCTGCTCATGGTATCAAGTCCATGTGATGGCTAATCCCTTGGAAATTCGTCTACCACGACGTTACTAAAATAATGAAATATTTCTTAAATCTGAACAAGTAAATATGGAATTTCAATATGCAGAAGCATTTTCTTTAGTTTGCAAATCACCACATACTCGATCTCTTGTTTCTTCATTTGTTACAAATATTCCTTTCCTACCAACAACAGTGCTTTTGAGCTACCTATCCTAGTTGTACTTTCTTCCTTCAAGGGTACAAGATTGAGATTGATACCATCATTTTCAAACTTATAGGTGTTGTTATCTCCATCATGCATGACTTTCCTACCAAAATTCCTAGGTTGTCCCAAAAGAAGGTGGCAAACATCCATCCATCTTATCCTCATGTCAAGTTATCCGGAAGTCCACTTCACTCTCCTCATTTACGAACAATTGGTGACCTTTCTGCATACATGACACTTTATATGGTGTTGGATGCTTGAGATTTTTCAATCCAATGTTTTCCACCTTTTATATAGAAACTAGATTATGAAGGCTTCCACTATCAATCACCACTTTTGATAATTTTCCTTATGCTTTACAAACAGTCCTAAAAAGGGATTTCTATGTTGGTTTAACAACCTCCTTGGTTAGTTTTAGCAAGACCCTATTCATCATTAAAGCTTCTCCCATATCTAGCACATTTTATTTGGGAGTTTTCTATGTTTCTACTACTTCTGGCTTAGTTACATATGCATCTCTATGTCCTCCTTTCCCTTTCGGAGGACACTAGAAAGATATGTGTCCAAACTACCCATATTTATAGCACTAGTAGAGAGTTTATCTGCCTCTTCGTACCTCTGCCTCTCTATTAATGTCTTTCTCCTTTGGAATCACCTTATTTTTGTTGTAGTCCTTGTTGTTTTGGGTTATTTGTATCATTCTTTTGAACTGAAATCTTCCTTTTTCTAGTTTTCTACCCTTTTCCTCTAGAAAAAGGATGATGTCTACTTGAATTTTTCTTCTTAATTATCTTATGTTCTACCTTTAAGGGAAATTGGTATGCTTCTTCCATCATCATGCGAGAATTCATGCTCATTTCATCTTGAATCTCTCGCTTCTATCCATAGATATACCATGTTGTCTGCTCTAGGATGTCTTCTACATAACGTTCCCTAAAATTCATCCTATAAAACTCCTCAATATACTCTTTATATATCAACATCCTTTGCTTGAGTTGATGCATATGTTTATAGAAGTATATATCATAATCTTTTGAAAGAAACTTCCCCAATTTCCCCTGTTTTCCTCTTTCAACTCACACATTGTCCCACCATGATGCAACATGCTCTTTCAACCTAGTTACAACTAATTTTACATGCTTATATTCTTTAATCTACTCATACTCCAAAAACTTGTTGAGTTCACTAATTCAGTCCAAAAAATTATCGTCTACCAAACTGCTATCATAGGTAGACAACTGATATTTTGGTCTCAAAGTTGAGCTTAACACTGACTTTAATAGTTTAACTTCCAGAGCTTTAGCCTCAAGTTTGGCTCCTTTTGTTGTAGCTTCTTTCTCTGATCCACTGTCATCTCCAAACCCAGTCTTTGACTACATGTTGGTCTCCATGGCCATTAAACATGCTTGCAGGCTCAATATCTCTTCTTGGAGTTATACACTAGCTACAGGTCTCCCTCCATGACCTCATGCTCTTCTTTCTTGCATTTCCATCTACATTTTTCATATAAAACACTGCCAATCTCAAACACAACTTTACAACAGATGTGGCTCTACCTCAAAACTACTCGGATACCAAAATTTGGTGGAAACAATTAGCCCAAAAAGTAATTTGGACACAAGGCAGTGTAGAAGAAAAAATGGTTGTAGGTACTGTGAAATATTTTTGTAATTTCCTTTTAAAAAAAACATGTAGGTGTTGCGAAATATTTTTGTAGCACTTCTAGAAGCTCTGATCTCGACCTATGGAAGGTAGAAAGAATTTATCTCTATATATATATAATATCAACACTTTTCCCACACTTAAGAATGATCTCTTCTTGCCTCTCCCCGTCACTGGTTCTCCCTTATTGAATTAATGGGACACACTCTAACATAAAAATGTGTCACTTCCTGCAAAACAAGGGTGCTACAAAAAGGTTTGAAGGTCACAATAAAAATGCATGTATAAAAGAAAAACTATCATCATAAATGAAAATTTATAAATCATATAATAATAAAGGACATGGTCACATGAATTTTGAAGCTAAAAGAAGTGCGTAAATTTCAAAATAGAAATAGAACACATATTTATAAATAAATGTGGTGTGCACAACTTCTCTTTATTTATCTCATATCTACAAAATTGGAGGTAGGGAAAGACGCTCTCCTCCTCTCTAATCGATACCCCTTTTATCCACAATATTTTTAATTGGTTCACTTCCCTTTCTCTCTAATTGAGGGACGTTAAAAAGACAACAGCATAAATGACTTTTCATTCCTAGACTATTCAACTTGTTTGAATTCTATATTTACGTTAAGTATTTAAAATTTCACCAAGGTGACAAAATCGATTTTTCCATCTCAACATGTGGCCAGTCCACGACATTGTTGAGCCCCCTCCATTTCTTCATCATGAGCTTGGCCTAATTCTCATACATCAGAGAGTTAGAGATATTCAATGGTTACCTATATTCCTTCAGAATTTAGTGGATCTAGGAAAGCTAGAGATGGGATTTTTTTGAGGAGATTGTGCATCCGAACATAAATCAATTCAAAAAATTATTTGGTATAAATGTGATCAATTTTATAATAGCCAGAAGGTGCATAAAGAGTGGGATTGAGGCTCTAGAGAGATTGAAGGAAAATTAGGGACACAAGGTGAAGGGTTGTCTTTATTGTAATAATCAAGCTTTGAGGGCCTTTTGTGATTGCATTATATCTATATATGAATGGAAGGATTTCTTTGTTCCATGTGTGAATTGGATGTGTGTCTCTTCTAGTAACTATAAGTTGTGTTAGTTTGTGTGACAAGATTTATGTAATTTGTTAAAGTTCGTTTAATGCAGGTGTTGCAGGTTTGATTTGATAAATCTCTAGAGGGAAAGCATTGAGAGTGTGCATTAAAATAAACATAGAGGAAGCATAATATTGTCAGAATGAGTACGAACCATTCTTTTTATACTCATAGAAAGTGCAGTTGTTAATCATTGATCAATGGAGTGATCAATGATCCAAAGACCAATAAATATATCATAGCAACACAAGAATATTGGAGGTGTGCCAGATATGTTAACCTATGAGAGATCCATTTACACAAAGGATTGGAGTGGCACAATGGAAATCATGGAATCCAAAATCTTGAAGGTGAAGAGACAAGGAATGCAAGCCAATAGAGAGAGAATTGACATCGGAGCATGAAGGATGGAATACATAGGGAAATCCTTTATAGAAGTTGAGATGGACTATAGCAAAGAAGAATAATAACATAGCTTATCAAGCCTTCATTAAGAGATGATTAATTAAAAACATCAGGTAGTAAGACTTGATTTCCCTTATGAAAATCCATCATTAGACACGAGGTGAGCTAAGTGGTCATCCTAGAATTACAAAAGAGAGGTTCATAAGGAGCAGCCGGGATGAGTTGTGTTGGGTTTATGTGTAAATTCATCACAAGGAAGAGACGAAGCACCAATATTTGTTATTTGATATAGAACAGGTCATCAATTAACAAAAAAATATCATGTTATGTGAAATCTATGGGTTAGAAGAGTTAAATGACACAGATAAGAGTAAGGAATAGGTTGACTAGATATTAGATTACGTGGGAGAAAGGGGCCAACAAAATAAAAAACCATAGATTATTCCATGATGTGTATTGAATAAATAATAATGTGTCCCCGAAAGCCTTCATCTTGGCTGAATAAGGAAGCATGCACAACAACAAAGGCCAAACATAAATAATCAGGTTAATGTGGTGAAGTGCACCCCACCTAATGGTTTCATAACTTGACATGTTTTGCAATATTTTTCCATTGCACTCAGCTTGAAAGAGTGGTATTGTGTGGCAGGTGGACCAATTACATGTAGACAAGTGGAAATATTGGAGGAGATGATAGTAAGTGGGTCAACCTGGAAGGGCTTTAGTCTAGAGGATCAAAGAATTGTTAGTTAAGAAATGTTGGAATTTAGAGACCCGGGACATTTAAGAACTCAGTTACAATGAAAGGTTCTAAGGTGTAGTATAGTGGATATAAGGAAGATCAAAACACATACACATAATGAGTGTATAAAAGAATGGATCTGGCTTCTAGAGAATTGCAAAGGGTCATGCCACTATTGTGACAGAGAATAAATGGGGCCAAGTTATGTAAGGTGGAGTTACCTTGATATATATGAAAGAGTATAACCATTTCATCTCCTTCCATTGTGATGTATTTATAACAAGGATTACTATCTTGTAAACTAATCATAAACAACGTTGAAAGAAGTTCCTATTATGAGCATAATTGGGATTCTGGGATTTAAGCAAGCTAAGAATTGGCTTTTCATCAAGTGCTATTAGAACTAGAAATATCTTTAGCTTGATAGATCTGAGTGGAAGATATAGGAATATTTGGATAAAATAAGTCTGTGAGAGCATATGGAATATTCTAAAAGTGATTAGGATCGATTCACTAAGAACATGGATGGTATGCAAGAACATTTAGTGTGCAATGCGAGTGTAGCAAGGAATGAGTGAAACTTTCAATAGAAGTATTTTAATTTAGAAATTTTTGGAGGTTCGGAGAAGGATATGAAAGTATAAAATATAGTATAGGAAATTGATGTAGGTTGAATTTTCTAAAATTTAGAGAATATATACAAATAAAAGAAAAGTTTTATAAAGGAAATGTGCTGAGAAATTTCTAGAAACAAGGTGATGGAGAGGTATTGATATTTTTGAAATAAGTCATAAGAATTTACATTTGCAGGTGGAAACATTATAACAAGCTCAGTTATTAAAATGAGGATTGTGATAGAACCCAATGACATAATGAGTTATTGAAGCAAGGACAGTAAGAAGAAGAAAGGTGAGGAGAGAAAATTGTAGTAGCCTAACAAATTTTGAAGTTGAGGGGAAAGTTTTCTCTAGGAAAGGAGAAAAGGCTCTACAATAGAGAGCTAGAAGAGGATAACTTCCTATTGGTGTCCCAAATTGCCCTATTTTTACCCCATTTCTATAAACATTAACCTCTATTTTATCTCAACTTAAACCTCTCTTTCTAGCACTAGTCCAACATAACTACCTATTCCTTCATAAGCTTCATATTTTACATTAAGATTTATTAAAGTTCTTTATTAATCATTTTTACAAAGATTTCATGCCTATTAACTACCTCTTGTAACTCATGATAATTCCCTAGAAGAAATTGGGGAACTTAGTGGTAATTATGAGTTAGTCTGATCAGTGTAGGTGCATTCCTGTATCACCGCGATGATTGGTTCGAGATTTCAATGAGCTAAATCTTTCCATGAGAATGTTTTGATCCATAAATTTGAGTTCGATTTCTGATCAATTGAGGAGGGATATCAGTGGCACACAATCAGGGATTTCTTCCAAGGATGGTCTAGACCTAGCGAAGTACATGTCCCATTATAACTGTTAGTTGATTTTGTAATGCTTGATTGTTAGTCTGTTCAGTCAAAAGGTCTGAATAAGAAAATCATTGTAATTAGTGGAAGATGGCTAGGGCCAAAAGGATGTGTAAAATATAGACTGTAGGTAGAACTAGTTAGTGATCCTTATATTATAATTTCATTTTCTATGTAATCTGGTATCACCCTTAGCTCTGGGGCTTGACTTGCATTACTATGTACATTTGTTGATCAAGTAATAGAAGGAATCTACCATGTTATTCATGGACTATGTTTAATTTATATTTGATGCATACTTGAGTGTTGGATTTGTTCATTTCATAAAAGGGAAACAAGCTGGTTGGCTAGGGCCCCGCAAACCCAGCTCGTTTACCCTTGTGCTTTCATTATTCCGAAAGACTGTGTGGATATTTTATTTTGTAGTTATGTGGTATGAACAACTTTATAGTTAATTCTGAAGTTCTGATTTAAATCTATTTTTGAGTTAACTGTGGAATGGTTCCATGGCTTGGGAGTTAATTAAGTTATTTTTTTTTGTAATTCCTTTCTTTCATTTCTTTGCTCATAGTTCTTATCTTGATTTGCTTCCGCTTGGATCCTGTAGGAATCCCTTTTCCTGTACCAATGCATGTGATTTCCTGCACTCCAGATCATTCATTTATTTTAGAGCAAACATTACATTTCTTTCCCTGATTATCATTTCATTTAGTCTTGCAAGAAAATGGGTTGTTAAATTCAGTAATTGTCTTCAAAATTAAAAGTATATTTCTAAAGGATCTGAGAACAATTGTGTGAACTTATCATAGACACGTTATACTTGCATTTTATGCTTTATGACCAAGGAAGATAAATAGTTTAAGTGGATTGTCAAAGTTAGATGATACATGTAAGATCACTTAGACTAGTACTTTGATACTTCGATTTTTTTTCATTTCATGAAGTTTACTTCCTTTGCAAGATTTAATTAATTAAAGCATTTATTTTGCATATATAATTTATCTTAGAATTTCATTTGCAATTGCAATTCTTTTTCAGCATGTATTTCAATCTTTTCGAAAGTATATTAGAAGTGTGGTGAAGGAAACTATGCCTCGGTACAAGAGCTGGTCTCTTGTCACAAAAACAGACTGCTCTAATCCCTGAGGCTTAGAAGACCTCCACAAAGACATAAATCTTAAGTAAGGGAGGTAAAATATACTTTTACACAGAGGAACTGTACCTGCACTAGTGCAAGCACATTGCAATAGTACAATAATAGGTTGTTTGTGTAGACGAAAGATCAAGAGGAAAACAGATCATTGCAAAGGCCCACTTGTCAGATTGTTAGCCATGTATCTGAAGATAAACCTAGAATTTCCTTCCCGCATTTAAGCTTTCTTCCATTGTGTGAAATCTCATTTACTTGATTTACTTGCAAATTGTTCTTTTATATTCCAGCACTAGAGTTTCTTTCTTGTCAATTGCCTTTAAAGATTGTTTTCTATCTGATTTTGCAAACATTTCCTTTAAGAAGTAGGATTAAGAATAGGAAAATTTCATACCACTTCTGTCATTTCTTGTTCTTCATATCTATGTCTACGAAATCCCATATTGACAATCAAGCGTTGAGGAGTTTTCTTAAGTGAAATTCCTCCACCCTACATTTTGGCATTGTTGCCATGGAAGCGATTTGAATTCGTAAGAATTTTCCATTTTTTGCAAAAGGGGTAAGTCTACTATTATTCTTACTTGCAGTGTGCTTCTATTGTTTGAAGGCAGTTTTAGGTGCTGAGCTATTGTTTGAAATGAATTTCGTTGTCATTTTCTTAAATGAATACCTAAAACAGGTAGGGATCTGATACCCACTAGGGGCCAATGAAATACTGACAAATCTCAAACCAAATATCATATTGGGCCTTCCTTTGTAGGCAAAAAGAACAAACAAACTCAGACTCATCATGTAAGAATAGTCCATTTGGCTTTGGTAGTAGTAGCCAAGGTGTGACACAACCCACAAAGGGGAAGAAGGAGTCTATTAGAACCCATAGTCAACCTTCTCAATCTGTTGAGAGCCGCTCATGTGGAAAATCAACAATGGTAGATAAGGAAGACCATGCAAAAGGAACTGATGAAAATCAGGTAAATGAGGAACAATCCACTTTTGGATTCCCAATTATGGATCCTCATACACAAGTAGAAATGAAAAATATTTCACCATCAACTCCTCCTTTTTATGGTAAGGTACATGAAGATCCAAACTCGTTCTTATTTGAGTTTGATATTTTGTGTAGAAGTTATGATTATTCATTTGATGCCCAGAAGTTAAAGTTGTTTCCTACAACTCTCAATGACGTAACACTTCACTACTTCATCTGACTAGGAGAAAATGCTATATCTTCTTGCGAGAAAATGAAGAGAGTGTTCTCATCAAAATATCAGGAATATTTTAAAACTAGAGATATTCAAGATGAAATCTTTACTATTGTGGAAAATGATGATGTTACTCTAGAGAACCACTTGGAGAGATTTTGTATATCATTCAAAGGTCAAAGAGCAAATTTAATCCAAGTACCATTAGAACCTTGTTCTTACGTGGGTTTACTGATGATGCTAGAAATAATTTAAATTTGTTAGTACAAGGGGTGTTGCTCAAAAATCCTTTGATCAAATATGTGACTCGTGTAGGAATTTCTCAAAGAACTAATATAGATTTGGTAAAGTAATTTGAAATAGAAAAAAGAAAATTGAGTATACTGATGCTATGATTATTGGATTAGAAAACAAAATGGACAATATGAAAATTGAAATAATGATTATTGTTAGTAAAATATAGACTCTTTGAAGTTTCAACAAAAACTTGTAAAAGAGAAAGAATCATTGGCTATTTTCTATCCAAGATGTAGAAGAATGCAACCTTTAAGAGAAT
This sequence comes from Pinus taeda, assembly GCA_000404065.3. Lineage (NCBI taxonomy): Eukaryota > Viridiplantae > Streptophyta > Pinopsida > Pinales > Pinaceae > Pinus > Pinus taeda. The sequence goes on along the minus strand of APFE031430364.1, from coordinate 111,158 downwards.
TTCCTCTAGATATTAAAGAAACTAATAAGTGTGAAATTTGTGGAGAGAACCATGCTACAAAAAAAATGTCCCTCCATACCTAGGTTGAAAGCTATACTTGAAGGAGGACAACCTAAAGCCAAATCATTGCATGTTATGGGAGCATGAAGAAATTTGCCTCACGTAAGTGTAGGTATGATTCTTGAACCACCAACATATTTTTTTGGTTATAATTCACACTCTTATTCCTATGCTAACATTGGTCACTCTCAACATTGGCAGCATGGGAACCAATATCAGTATGGACAACCCTCCCAATCTTGGCAACAAGGATGGAGAGGGCCAAACCATTCACTTCATTCACGTCATTCCTATCCTACACCTATGCAGTCATAACCTCCTACATATGCACCTTATGTAATGCCACAACCATAATTACCGTAGATGAGTCAACCTATGCCACCATTACCTTTACCGTCACTATTTTGACCTTCTTAGCTACTTTCTCAACCTTTACCCAACCCTAATAATAAAATAGTACTAATGATCCATTATATGAACCCACTTTCTTCATTCAAATATCAGAGTATGCTAGTTGGAGTCAATCATCTCCAATTCAGATCAGGGAAGGTAGTAACCTCAAAAAATCAAAAGAAGCCTATGGTAATTAGCGATGAGAAAGGAGAGGAGGAAACTCATAACCATTCTGAAAAATATGCCACCATTAAGCCTATCCCTGAACATTTTGAGCCCTTGTCATCTTCTTTCAACTGACCTACCTATCTAGAGAGGTTAGTTCTGGAGAAGAAAGACCCCATTCCTAAGTCTAGCCCAACTTCTTAGCTTAAGAACCTTTCCATAAAGGTACCTTTCCTCCAAGCTATTAAATAGGTCCCCATATCTACAAAAATCATTAGGGAACTCTGTCTCAAGAAGCGAGGAAGGAGAAGAATGGAACCTCAAACTATTCAATCTGTTGGTAGAGTAGCGGAGTTAATGATGGGGTGTATGGACATGGAAAAATATACCGACCTCAGAAACATTGTTGTCTCGGTTCAAATAGGTGATTTCCTTGTCTCCAAAGTACTTATAGACCTAGGGGAAGCCATTAATGTCATGATGAAGAAAACCATGGATCGACTTGGATTAGTCCATATTCGTCCTACTCCCACAGTGCTTGAACTAGAAGATAGATCTAAAATCTAACCGGAAGGAGTGTTGGATGATGTGGTTGTTTCCCTAGATTCTTGGGAATATCTTATAGATTTCATTGTGCTTCAGCCAAAGAATCATGTGGGAGGGCATCCCTTGATCTTAGGATGACCATGGCTTGCTACAATTGATGCTTATATCAAATTTCGTTCTGGCGATATGTATATTTCCCATGGAGATTCCAGGAAAAAGGTCACCTTATATCCACCCTCTAGATCCATTCAGGAGCTCCAAGACACTTTATGGTTAGGCTATAGTAGTGATGAGGAGACTCAATTTGTTTCCTTGATACATCAGAATGTTGAGTCCTCGCAAGAGGGTGAGATTCAAGACTTCTCGAATAATCTAGACACCATTCCTAATTTTGAGTCATTGAGTTAGATTTTTAGTCTAGATTTTCAGGAAACATATGACTCTCTACCTCCATCACCACCATCTCTAGAGACACCTTTTTGTACTCTTGAAACTGATACTACTCTTGCTGATATTAGTCTAGGTAAATCCTTGTATATCAGTACAAACTTGGATCCTTCTCAACAAGAGAGGCTTGTGAATTTGTTGCGAAACCATCTTGACGCCTTTGCATGGGATTATCAACATATGAAATGAATCCCTCGTGAAACTTGTACACACCATATCTATATTCATGATGTTTCCCTACCTGTTCAACAACCCCAAAGGTGAATGAACCAAGCTCTAAGATATGTTGTAAAGGAAGAATTGCAAACACTTAGGTGTTGATTTTATCTATCCTATTTCTGACAACTAGTGGGTCTCTCCATTAGTATTAGTCTCGAAGAAAGATGGGAGATGGTGCATTTGCATTGACTACAGAGAATTGAATAAAGCCACTCTCAAATATTACTTCCCCCTTCCTTTCATCGATCAGGTACTTAATACCCTTCCTGGTAAGAACTATTTTTCTTTTCTATATGGCTTTAGCGAATATAACCAGATACAAATAGCACCCAAGGATCAATAAAAAACCACTTTTACATGTCCATGGGGTACATTCACTTACAGAGTGTTGCCCTTTGGGCTATGTAATGCCCGGACTACCTTTTAGAGGGCAGTCTTGGCTACTTTGTTGACCTTGAGTGTGTATAAATCTATATGGATGACTTCTCTGGTGATTGGTGATTTGTTTCAAGAAGCCCTCAAGAATATATAAAAAGTGCTTCTTCATTGCCAAGAAGCCCATCTCTCCTTAATTGACAAGAAATGTAGATTTATGTGCAAAGCAAGAGTGGTTTTGGACATCTTATTTCTGCAAAGGTATCCAGGTTGACCCTGCAAAAATAGAAGTCATTTTGAGTCTCCCTATACCCAAAATTCAAAGGGAAGTGAGGTTTTCTAGGACATGCAGGCTATTATAGGAGATTCATTGATAATTTGCCAAGGATAGATACCTCGTTTTCTGACTTTTGGCTAAACATAGTTAGTTTTCTTAGTCCATAGCTTGCCAACAATCCTTTGAGAGATTGAAGGAAAAATTAGTCCAAGTACTAGTTTTGAGAGGACCAAACTGGTCCCTACCATTTCATATTTCATTTGATGCCTCAGATACTGCTATTGGCACAACTTAGGGCAAGAAGAAGACAAACAACCTTATGTTATTTATTTCATAAGTAAAACCTTGTCACCCACCAAAATCAATTATGCGGTTAGTGAGAAAAATATTTTAGCTGTAATTTTTTTATTAATAAATTTAGACATTATATTATAGGATATGAAGTATTTGTACATACTAACCATTTTGCAATAACATTTCTAATGAATTAACCATTAACTAGCAATAGAGTGACTAGGTGGTTGCTATTGTTACAGGAATTCAATATTACTATTGTTGATAGACTAGGAAAATCAAATGTAGCAGAAGATTATCTTTCAAGGTTAAATAATCGTGGTGAAGCAATTCCTATTGCTGATTATTTTCCTAACAAATATATTTTTTCTATGTCAGCAAAATCCCCATGGTTTGTGACATAGCTAACTATTTAGTCATTGGAAAATTACCACCTCACTTATCCACTCATGAAAGGTGGAATATCATTCAAAAAAGTGTTGTGTATTCCTCGATCCAAGGAGACCTCTTTTACACTGAAGCAAATATTATTATCTGTAGATGTGTAAGAGAGGAATAAGTGTTCGATATTTTAAAATTTTCCCATGATCAACCTTGTAGGGTTCACTTCACTGATAAGCGGGTTGCATACAAAGTGTTACAAGCTAGCTATTTTTGGCCTTCCTTGTTTAAGGATGCCAAACAATATGTAAAGCGATGTGATAGCTATCAGCAAATTGGCTAGCCTAATCAAACCAATGAAATGCCTTTTTGTCCTTAGGTTATGATCGAGCCTTTTGAGAAATGGGCCATTGATTTCATAGGACCAATAAATCCAGCACCATCAAATAAAAAGCATATTTTGGTTTGTATAGATATTTTACGAAATGGGTAGAAACTAAAGTTGTTTCTTTTTCTACTGAAAGATTTGTTGTTGATTTTCTCTTTAATAAATTCTTTACTATATTTAGTGTTCCTAGAGAAATTATTTCTAACAATGGACCACATTTTATTTCTAATCTGGTACAGGGTGTGACGGAGGAGTATAAGATACGACATAGGAAATCTACACTGTATCACCCGCAAGAAAATGGTCAGGTGGAGTGCCCGAATAAGGTGATTGAGTCCATCCTCACAAAGACAATTAAGATGCATAGAAAGGATTTGGCTGAAAAATTACCGAAATCATTGTGGGCCTATTGAACAACACAGGGCACACAGCAAATGAGCTAGTGTACGAAAAACAAGTCCTCTTGCCGATAGAATTCCAGATCAAGACTTTCAAAAGTGCAGTACAATTGGGGCTAGATCTCCCTGAAGCACAACAATAGCATCTTCTAAAGTTATATGAGTTAGATGAATTCCAAAGGGATGTTTTTAAATCGAACATCTTGGTTCAACAACAGTGGAAGAAGTGGCATGACAAGTCCATTCAGAAGAAGCAGTTCCAACTAGGTGATTGGGTAATCCTTTACGATTCCATTTTCAAATATTTTAAAGGAAAATTCCATATATGCTCAATGGGAGCCTATGAGGTGGTCAAAGTGCTTGAAAATGGAGCAGTATGAATCAAAACTATTGATGGACGGAATTTTGTGTTCTTGGTAAATAGACATAGATTGAAGGTATATTTTCAGTCCCTTACCAAAGGAGATTTTATGCAAAAAGTCCAACAACCATTTGAAAAATGATTTGGCAGGTGGTAACACCAACTTGTTGAAGATTTAGTTCCGTCTTGTCATTATTGAAAAAATAATAAAAGAAAAAATGACAAAAATAAAAAGTATAAAGAGAACAATTTTCCTGTAATTATGAAAATCAGTTGACTAACATGATTGCAGAAGGATCAACCTGAAATCCATCATGCTGGTAGGAAGATCAAAATTCTAAATAAAAAAGGAATGTTACCTGATTTTTAGATATGTTGGTTGCCACAAAGAAGAAGCAGGTTCACGAAATTGAGCACTTATCCAAGTTTGGTGTAACTAGCATGAACATTTTTATGTAAGTAAATGCTTACTTCCCGCTGCATTTATTTTTTTCTTACACTAGTGTAGGAAGATTTCAAGGTAAAAACTTTGCCTTTCTTCTATTTCTCATTTCAAAAATTTCCACTAGTTTCTTTTCTAAAATCCCCAATGAATTACCTTCCTCATTCTTCTAAGAAACCACCCTTGCCTGATTTCGTAAAAGCCCTCTTTTCCATTGATTTTTTTTCCCACATCCCTGTTTCGTTTATCCCACTTGGTGATACTATTTTAGGAATCCCTTTTGTAATGTTCCTTCCCATTATCAAAAATTTTAGCCCCTTTCCCACTTCATTATTTCCTCATAAATTGATTGCAGAGTTTGGTGTAGTCAATCCATAAGGCATGCTCGTGAAACACAAAAGAATGGCGAATAAAATTTTCTTGTATAATGAGGTAATTTTCTTAAACTCAGCTAGAGAATTATGTTCTGTCAAATTTTCTTCTCTAGTAAAAGTCCCTGGTGCAGATGTGAAGTGCAAGCACAACACAGTGCAAGCAGGTTTAGTGCAAGAATGCAGCTCACTATGAAAGCAAGTAAAATTCACACAATCCAAGAGTGTTTTATTAAGGATATATATCGATCTTTATTTTCCTGCACATGAGTTCTGATATATCAGAGCATTGCATGTTTCAATTAGTATTATGTTTCATCATTTATTGACTTAGAAAAAATATTTGAAGTGCAAGGTATATAGAGAGGATTGGTTGAAAAAGGAATAGCTTGGGAAGGAAGTGATGCCACCCGTTCATGGTCGAAAAAAAGCTTAAGGTTGACTCGATGAAGGGACTTACATAGAACGCCATGATCCAGAAGTGGCGAGACCTCGTATTCATACTGCAAAAATTCGTGACTAGAGAGGGACACTACACATTGGCGTTCGTGTATCACCTTCAGTTGTTGTTGCACTTTGAGTAAGGAAAATTGATTAATTTCCCTTACTACCTGCTCAGGAGTCTTGAGAAAATGTCAAAGTGTGTGCGGAGTGGAAATCCAAGCCAAGTTGTAAATAAGCTCTACCATCATGGGCTTATCATGATTCTAGTTAACAAGAAGCTAGAAGAAAAAGGAGTAACCTGGGAAGCATTCTTGAAGGAGTTTCAAGAAAGGAGTACAGAGAAATATGCCAGCATGAGTACAGGTAAGTAAAGTGAAGGAGAGACATCGCTTCCTACTGAGCAGAAAAAGGAAAGCACACTAGTGCAAGCAGAGAGGAAGACTGTTGAAACTACTTCACCCTCGGCTAAGAAGAGAAAGACTAGAACCTCGATGAGGAGGAAGATTGTCTCCCAAGGGATGAACCAGTCGAGCTCTTTGACTATAATCAATGAATCACCACAAGTTTCCCCTAAATTTCATAATCTCTCAATGGTTGTAGATGCAGTAGCACACACTGTCGAAGATGAAGACAATGTGGAAGACGATGTATTGTTGTCAACTTTTGTCAGCAAATTATCGAAGAGGGAGATGACACCGAGTACTGGTGAAGTCCAAATAAAGGGTCATGAAGATGAAGAAGAGCAGCACATAGGGACCCTAGATAATTTTAGTGAACTGGACATTGAAACACTTGGGTTTTTGAGGAACGGGGTACTGAAACCCCCACTGTTTTAGAGAAATGGGGTACTGAAGCCCCCACTGCTTTAGAAGGACAGGGTATTGTTATAGACATTTTTGGGCACTACAACCCCAATCATAAATGTCCATAAACTAAGGGATCCTAAGTCCCTAAAATTTTTGCTTCACTATATAAAGGAACAAGGTCAGCTGATTACATCATCTCCCAGAAGTTCTCCACTAAAAACTGCTCAGAAATTGTCAAAACTGGACCATATTGAATACCCAGTGCAGAGGGTGTGATGCATATCACTTTCCCAATGTAAAGGGTGTGATGCGTACTAAATGGGCCCTCTATAGGGTGCAATGGGAGAGAATGGACAAATGGTAGAGACAGTGTGTGAGGTGGAAGATCATGGAATCTTCCAAAAACTTCCCCTTTGACACTTGCCTCTCTATTTTCGACCATGAATGAGTAAGAGATCATCAGTCTCCAAGTGTAATCAAGAAATATTAGAGAGAGGACACTAATAAAAACCCTATAGGATGACTCACCCCCCTACAATCATCTATATATGGATCCCCCATCACAGAGATCCGGAGGCTAGAATCTTGTATCTTGTACAGAAGTGTTGTTGGTTTTCTGGTGAAACTTCATAGTGTTGGGTGATCTAAGCTTTACTTGAGGTGAAGAAGGGATTTCTTGCTGGAGGATGATGTTGGGTCAAAACTATTGGTTGTAATCCTCTTGCTATTCTAGATATTAATAAAGCTATTCAAGCTTTCCTCCATATTCTTGTATGTTTGATTATATATGCATTATTATGCTTAACACATATCTGGTCCTGTGTTATTTATGAATATAGATCCCTGTTCTTCGATAGTAGTATGTTGCTTTGATTCCACAGGTGCTCTTTGAAGTTCGGCAAATGAAGAAGAAGCGACAAAGGTCTATCAGGAAAGAGAGGATTCAAGTAAGGAACCAAGTGCGAGACTAGGATTGGTGTCCTTTGTTCCACTCTTATCTATTTTCATAAAGGAAAGCGAAAGTAGACTTTACTTGCTTGTTTCTAAGATAGCTACCAGTCTTAGTGGGAAACGCAGCTCCAAGTGGACACTATTCCCGGTAACAAAATGGTGACTCCACTGGGGAGCGAATAGATTGTTTGTTAGTCTATCTTTGTTTGTTATACAAATGCAAAGTAGATTAATGCTGCTTTAGTCTATCTCTGAGTTTTGTTTGTGAATTAAAAAATTGATCTGCAGATGTTGTAATTTCCCTAAGTGGTGGCTCTAGTAACCTCCTTAGTTCAACCCCTTGTGATTTACATTTACTGAACATCACTTACTCGGCTGAAATCCCTGAACTGAATTGCAAATTGTGAGCAAAAAATGGTTAAAAGTCTTGCACTAGTACCATTGCACCCTGCCTTCAAGGTAGTCTGTATGCACCGCACATCCTTTGTGCAGTAGGTGCATTGCATACTGAATTCCCTGTGTGATAGGTGTGATAGTCAGGGAAGGTTAACTTTACCTTCAGACTTTAGTTTTTCCTTCAATATTTTCAGTTCTATCCAGGAGTTTTGCTGTCTGTGGTCAGTATATCTATGTGAAAATCCCCTTCTCTTACATCATTCCACCTCTATTGTGCAAAGAACTGTAAGTGTTTTTATGTATTGTGCGCCATTTTCAGTTCTCTTTTGCAAAGAAGTAGCGTATTCGAATTTCCGTTTCTTAATCTGAAAGTGTCGTGAGTGTTGTTTTCAGTTATAGAAGAGAATCCCATTGTTCTTGATAGTCAATTATATTATTACTCTTGTATATGATTTGAATTAGTAGCTTTTAAAAGTGTCGAAAAACAATTTTCATTTCGAAATCGCAAAGTGTCACCTTTATGTTCACTTCATTTTGAAAAGAAATCTGTTAAGTATTGTCGCTTTGAAAAAAAGTCAGACTTGCACCTAGCTTTCTTATCATCATTCATACATTAAGAATGCTAAAAAACAAATACGTGCATGTGCATTTGCATTTAGACTGCTTGCTTTGATTTAGGAAAGTGCATTTAATGTGTGCTCTATGCTCTTTGTTGAAAGACTCAACTTTCTTTCCTTAGTAGCTAGGATTTTCATTGCCAAAAGAAGATTAAACAGTTGTTTATCATCTTAGACTGCATTTTAGGAATTATATACACATCACACGGTGAACCTGAAAGGAAAATTTCTAAACAATATCAACTATAAAATAAATTTGATGAATTTAAAAATTCTTTGGAACCTAACGCACAACATCTAGAGGTTTAGGCTAGAGATGTATTCTGACGTCGTAAAACCTAGTAATTGTTGCTTTCATTGTTGGTTGGGTGATTCCTGCACTCTAAGATGACAAGTGCCAGTACGGACTTGTGCTCCCACGTACCGTTGAGTATATATTGGGAGACCACAATAGGCGGCATCCTTTATCATTAGGAAGTCATGTATGCCGCCCTATCGATCACAATGCACTGAACACAGCATTCGAGAAGATTGACTACTGTACCGTAAAACGTATTCTGCAGTTTCGTGATTGGTTTGGTAATCCCCTCTTCCTAGATTTCTAGAGAAGTCTATTTTTCTCCATTTAAGACTCCTTAAAAGAAAAGGTTCATCTCAGCACTTGTCACTTCAGGCTCATTAAAAATCGATGGCGACTAGAGTCATCTTTTGTTTTTTCTCAACTCTTTAAAATTGAAAAAACAAGTTGTGTCAAAGCATCTAAAATTCATTTAATTTGAAAACATTTTCCCCTTTTATTTTGAGTTGATCAAGTAATCCACAATCGTGGAATAAAGTCAATCAAAACCCCGTCGTTCGTGGAGACTTACAAGTCAACTGTCGTTGACTCCGGAAACGAAACCATTCTAGACAAAGGGAACTTGTTTGACTGAATCAATGTCCCCTAGGTTGGTTGGAGCAAGTACTCCGACATCCTCAGAGACTCTACTTACTCCGAACATTTCTCGTATCCTTGCCTCTACAGGAGAAATTTTGTAGCAACATAAGGACATTACAACTGATCCTAGTGTGATGGTAAACACTTCTATTCCTGAACCAACTCCATCTACAGCTGATTCGGAAGGTGTTACTCCCCAAACTTCTATTGTTGTAGAACTTATATCTTCTTCGGCACCAAAAATATTTGACGGACCTGACAATCTGCCTCTTCCTCCTAGATTGATTTCCATAAAAGAGATTGTGGAAGATCCTCCATCTAACAATCCAACGCAACATGGAGCTGTGATTGCCCTATACCCTTCTTCATCAGAAGATATTCTCCTACCATAAGATGTTCCTAAAGAATCACTAAGGAATATTTTGGATAGGCTGAACAACTGTCAACATCAAGGATTGTGTTACTAAACACAGCAGCATCAAAAATTCCTACTGCTACTCCAACAATGTTTGTTGGCGTGCCATCTGTCCCAAATAGCTCTGAATCACTGGATGGAATCCATCCAAGGGTTGTTTCGACAGTATGGGCTGTTCCCGTTTGTTCGTCCGGAATTGTATCTGGAATCTCTTACGTTGAGTCTCAACAAATTGATCCTTCACAGTGTTAATTTTGGCAAACCGGTCCCCAATCATTCCTTTGACTACTGGATTACCATCGTATGGAGGGTCGTATACCCTTTCATTTCCTTCTTCGGAAGGTTAACCATGCGAGAGTTCACAATGAAATTTTGGTTATGCTAGAATTACAACTAGCAGTTGGATGCAAATCCTGCCTCAACAACCAAGATTTGTATGCTCAATGCAACAAAGTTTACCTATGACAAATATCACCACTAGGCCGGTTATTGTGGCAGTATCGCAAGTACAAGCATTGCCAGTTTTATTCCAACCTCAAGCTTCACAGGTTATAATACAACAACCTCGTGTACCTACGACACGACCGCAATCACCAACTAGTGGAATGACATAGGTTCAAATGGGGATCACCACCCCCCATCTTGGTCAAACAGTCAGTACTGGACAACAGCCCATGGCTTCACAACCATGGCTGGTGCAATACCAACAATCGCAATTCCAACAAGCTTACCAAGGATATGAGCAGCAAGTCGTTTCAAGTAATGGGCAGCTGTGTCAACCATATCATAATGGTTATGCCCATCAACCTTACCCAAGTTACCAACATCAAGTGCATTATGCTGGTATGCAAAGACCAACTGCTCAAGCAATTCCATCTTATCCTGGGTATGCTCAGCCAAGCCTGAATCAACAGTTGCCTTTTGTGGCAACTTTAGAGTTACTAGATCTAAATCGACTAACAAACGATCCAATTGACTACGCCCCTTGGTGGCTGGAGATTATGCATAAACTTCTGCCTGATATTCCGAAATTTAATGGAAATCCGGGTGAATACCCATCGAATCATGTGATGACCTTTCATCTGTGGTGTTCATCCAACACCCTCAATGATGATTCGACCAAACTTTGCCTCTTTTAGTGAACGTTAACTGGTCCAACAACAAAGTGGTATATCGAATTGCCCAGAGCTTCATTTGATAACTTCAGTACCCTATCCACAACCTTTTTAACCCATTTTCAGTTACCCATAAGGTACGAAACAGGAACTGAGCTACTTACCAATTTCAAACAAAATATGGCCACTCACATATCCAATCATCTTCATGAATGGTGACTTCGTCGTAGAATGGTAAAAACGTATGTTCCTGATCAGCTATTGGTTGAATGGTTTATTAAGTCTTTGTTGCCTACTATTACGAAAGATGTGGCAAAGGGAGGAGTCATCACTAAAGAGCAAGTTATTGCTCGTGCACAATATCTAGACTTGATTTATGCTTAGTCTAGCACGCTCTACAATAAAATCCCTGACACTCCTAGACCAGATTTTTCTGTTCCTCCCCCTCCTAAATCAAACAAAGACTCTCATGTCGGTAATGGTGTGATAGGTACGACTAGCACGAAAACCATAATGGGTATGTCAAAGAAAGCCCGTATGGTTTCTAGTCAAAATGCAAACGACAAACTTATTGCCTTAGAGGTTAATTTCGTGTCGACTGACAAAGGCAAAGAACCAAAGAAACCAAGAGGTAAGAAGAAAAAGAAAGGGAAAAAAAAGAAACAAGAGCCATCTCCTAAAAAATCTTCTGCAAACCCTTATGGGCAAAGGAAACTTCCTTCAAGATGTCAAATATGCGATGAGGATCATTGGATAAGAGATTGTCTATATAAAGTTGAGCTTAGAAAATTCTTCAAGAATTCAAAAATGTCAGCGGTATGGACTGATCCGTTTCCGAACCCAGGAACAAATTTGGTTGCTAGGGACAATGGTTCCCCGTCTTGAGTGCTTGTGTTTTCCATTTCGAAATAACAAAATGATGCTTTGATATCGACAAGGAATAAAGATTATGGAAATCCATAAATGTCGAACAACAAGGCTACAGATGAACCTAGTAGTTCGACAATAACTTCGACTGAAGTTTTGCCACCCATCATTCCTGAGCTAACGATAAAGCTGCCAAAGGGAGTAGTACACAAATTGACATTTAATCCTCATGCCAGAGTAGCACAACATTATAATATATTGGAGGATCTGGCCCAATCGTCGTCCGTTATGTCGACACTTGAGGTACTGCAAAATTGTCGCTCCCAAAAGTAGGCTTTATTATCAGCGATAAGTGGGATTGACCCAGTGGATTCCAATCTTGTGGCCTTTGATCACAAAGGATATGACCCTTAGTTACCAGCTCAACTAGCTTTCCTAATTCAAGTGAAATCCCTCGAACAATTATTGATGAGGGGGCATCTACATGTATTATGTCATTGAGTTGCTGGAAAAATTTAGGCTCACCACCCAAGTCACGATCGTCAATGACGTTAAAAGCATTTTATGGGCGAACATACACTCCATATGGAATTTTAAGTAACTTGCAAGTCAAACTGGGGGGAAAAACAGTAGAAATTCATGTTGAAGTTATCGACAGAAACCTCGATTACAACATCCTACTGGGAAGGCCCTGGATATTTGCTCTGGTTGCTGCTATGTTGACATACTTTAGAAATATTGCATTTCCATTCCAAGGAGGAATCGCAATCGTCGACCAAAAAACATTTTTCCCTTCTGCCTTCGAGTAAGCTAGCAGAAGTGGCTACAGTGGAAACTTGTGTCATGAGATCTTCTACATCAATAAAAATGAAGAAGAATTCAGAACATTTTGATAGTGTGGATCATCGCAAGGCATTGCCTCCAAGCCCTACCATAGCTACATCATCTGATGATCAATTCAGTGATGTTGTGCATTATGTACTAGGGGCACTGGAACCAGATATTTCCTCCATAACCCCTTATGAGTTGTGATCAAAGGTCGCCATGAGGATAATTCTTTTATTGTGTCAACCTCATTAAAAAATGGAACAACTCCCTTTCCAAATTGAGCCTTTCAAAGATCTTGAAGGTAAACCTTCATTCCAACAACTGAGTTGAATGAAATGAAGCTTGAAGGGCATGCACCTCGATTTGTGTTATTATGCTGGGGGCATGCAAACTTATCACGAGCAGTGTTAGCAAAAGGTTCAAGCTCGTTAAAAAGTAAACCCTCCACGAGCAATTTTTTATGTGGAGTTCAAGCTCGCTAAAAATTAAAACTAAGCAATGAGAAAAGGTTTCCCCAAGAGTTTAAGCCCATTAAAAAATGAACTAATCCCTGGTAAACAACCATTTTGAATGTATTATCATCAGCTTTTGAGCCTTCGTCATGTTATCATAATCACCGCCACTCTATTTTTAGCCGATCATTCACCTCCATTTGATTGTTTACTCTTTCGAGGAACATATGCGAAGAGTGATTCTATTAGCCATCCTTGTGACACTGCCGTGATTTGAAAATTCCAAACCTTACCAAGAATCAGCTGCTACCTAAAATAATCACTCGTTCCTAGAAAAATTAGTCTCGTTTAAGCTCTTTTCAACTAACTGATAAATTATGAAAAGATTTCCGAGCGATTAGCCTCTCCGGCTCGTTAAAGTCATCGGAAGTTCTATCCATCCTCTAGATTTTAATCCTTTTGTACTTGAGGGATTATTACACAAAACGATCGAGTGCCTGTCTTCTTCGGCTCATTAAAACTATCGAAAATTCATCCCTTTTATATTATTTTATGTTTTTTCGGACTTAAGCAATTATATGACGAAAAAAAAATCTTTGGAGTTTCCTTTCCATCCCTTTCAGACTCTCTAAAATTGAAAAGGATCGAGTTATCTTTGTCGTTAATCTCGTTAAAACCAAATAGTGACAAACTCGTCCAAATGGACGAGAACGAGTTTCATTATCGCTAGGCTTGTTAAAATATAGCGATAGGTTCACCCGAAGGGTGGATTATAGAACATGCATATGTTATCCTCCTCAAGCTTGACAAAAATAAAGAGGTACTAGTCAGCAATGACTGGGAAAAATTGGGAAGAAAATTTGAAAAAACTTTATTGGTAGCAAGTCACTCTTGAACATGACACTTTCTCTCTGCATCTAAGCGAGTTGGGTTGTTCTGTTCATTGGTCATATCACCATTGGTCTGTCACACCATCCATATTTGGGGTTAAAGCTACCAATCCATCATCAGTGTCACCGATATGTTCAAGAGAAGTCATTCAGAGAATTCACCTGTGTCTCACCCACTGCAATACATTCACGCTGCATTCTTTTCATGAACACCACCCTGAACACTGTATCATCTCATCGTTTTCACCTCCAAAATCATCTGCTTCATTCCGTGTCATAGATGTGGGATTCATTAAGGCCCTCCTATGACGGGTCACTTCTTGTCGACATCAGCTCATTATCCAAGAACTCAACCTAGGAACAACCCTTAGAGTATTTTGAAGCTTGCATGCCTCAATGGCAAGTTTCTCACTTTCGGCGGCAGGTTTACATTAATGGCCTTCGACCGAGAGATTTTGCGCAATGTTTGATGCCAAGTCCTTTTTCTCACCATGTGAATTCTACTGTAGTACCTTGAGGGTCATTATCATTATTGGTGATTCCTCTCGTGCCTATTAACAACTTACATCATTGGCTGGTAATCAGGCGATGTCTTTCCATTTTCGACTCCAGAACATTTTTCACATGGATCGACTTGTACCTTGAGTGAAGATTGAACGAGTTTTGAAGACCCCGGATCTAGTTTCATCCATCTGGGATACGATATATTCAGGGGTATAAAGACATCAAATGTACATCATTGCCGAACAGATGATCATCCAAATCAAAGGATGATGAGTCTAAATCATCAGTCTGCTGCACAAACGATTGTTTGTCCTATGTACACGAAAATGAATTTATAAAGCTGAGCATGGGAATGCTTGCCTCAGCTAGATCATGAAAACTATTATGAAGATAATGTATTGTATTGTATCTTATTACAGGTCACCTCCCAACTCGAGAAAAATTTGGATCCTCATGGTAAAGCATTTCACCCGACATCAAAAGATTAACGACCTCATGCTTTAAGGGGCAACAATTATAGACATTTTTGGGCACTGCAACCCAAATCATAAATGTCCATAAATTGAGGGCTCCTAAGTCCCTAAAAGTGTTGCTTCACTATCTAAATTAACAAGGTCAGCTGATTACATCATCTCCTAGAAGTTCTCCACTAAAAACTGCTCAGAAATGGTCAAAACTGGACCATACTAAGTACCGAGTGCAGAGGGTGTGATGCATATCACCTTCCTAGTGTAAAGCGTGTGATGCATAGTAAATGGCTCCTTTGTAGGGTTCAATGGGCGAGAATGGACAGATGGCAGAGACAGTTTGCGAGGTGGAAGATCATGGAATCTTCCAGAAATTTCCCCTTTGACACTTGCCTCTTTGTTTTCGACCAGGGATGAGTAAGAGATAATTAGTCTCCAAGTGGAATCAAGAACTATTAGAGAGAGGACACTGATCCAAACCCCAGAAGATGACTCACCCCCCTACAATCATCTATATATGGATCCCTCATCATAGAAATCTGGAGGCTGGAATCTTGTATCTTGTAGACAAGTGTTGTTGGTTTTCTAGTGAAACTTCATAGTGTTGGGTGATCTAACCTTTACATGAGGTGAAGAAGGGCTTTCTTGCTGGAGGGTGATGCTGGGTCAGAACTATTGGTAGTAATCCTCTTGGTATTCTTGATATTAATAAAGCTATTCAAGTTTTCCTCCACATTCTTGTATGTTTGATTATATATGCATTTGTATGGTTAACACATATCTGGTCCCACGTTATTTATGAATGTAGATCCTTGTTCTTCGATAGTAGTATGTTGCTTTGATTCCACACGTGCTCTTTGAAGCTGGGCAGATGAAGAAGAAGCGGCAAAGATCTATCAGGAAAGAGAGGAATCAGGTAAGGAACCAAGTGAGAGACTAAGGTTGGTGTCCTTTGTTCCACTCTTATCTATTTTCATAAAGGAAAGCAAAAGTAGACTTTACTTGTTTGTTTCTAAGATAGCTACCAGTCTTAGTGGGAATAGCAGCTCCGACTGGACACTATTTCTAGTAACAGGTATTGAGACCACTGCCAGTATGGATGGACAGGATAACAAGTTTCCTGAGGATCTAGAAGAATAGGGCATTAAAAAGCCTGCGGAGTTGAGTGCACAAGGTAGTGAAACCCTTGGCATGAGGATTGTGGAGGGTATCAAAACCCTCATTGACAAGGAAACCCCAAGTTCAGAAACTATCAGTGACGTCATAATGTAGATATTTGATGACCTTGGCCTTGACGATGATGGAACCTATTTCGAGTCCATTGTAGAGAATACATTTGCACATGAAGATCTTAGCACAAAACCCTCTACTCTCTACCTCAATAGCCGAATAGTAGAATTAGAGCAGCAAGTTCATGACCAAAGGACTTTGAACCAGGTCTTGAAGGAACAAATTTGGCATAAATAGAGCGAGGTAAAGCTACTTGCAGAGGTAAAAATGCACAAGAAGCAAGTAAAAGTGTGGAAGTATTAGGCTTTACTAGCTTAGTGGTGCCTGACCCAGGTTCAAAGGTGATTTAGCCAAGAAAATCTTTGTACTAATAGCCCTTTTAGCAACAGTCCGTGGAGCACGAATTGAGGTCTCACTCAAAGTAGTATGGGAGGGTGCTAGAGCCAGGTTTCTGTACCCTGGGGATGTCTGTTGCGTTGCGATTGGTAAGCGGTCCAAACTTCACACTCATTGTGCTACATGCATCAATGGGCGCCTCGTGGCCTGCAATTTTGTCTTCCTGCAGTCCTATTCGCAATGCGATCCCTTTTATTTACCCAAGTCTTTCCTAATTATGCACTACTTACCTGATTACTTAACTTGTGTGTGTAAGAGTTATGGTTTTTATAGCATATTCAGCAATGATATCAGTGCACATGATACATAAACAAATACCAACACAAAGAATATAATGCACAACAAATACACAGAAATAGGAATCAATTTCTCTTTGTTAATCTTCAATCCAGCTTACAGACTTGACACTTCCCTATGCACTCAACTGCAGGGGTTCGCACGCTCAGCTGCGGACTCTGCTAGGCCTCTGTGCACTCAGCTACAGAGCCTCTTCCTACTACTACAACCAAAGACATTTAGAATTCTAGTCTAAGCTTAAACCATTCTTTCGCTACTCACTTTATCTTCTACCATCATTACAACTTAGAGCCTCACTGTATTTATACAATCCCATGGTCCGTGGACCATGGGTAACCCAACATGAATTTACATTACATTACATTACTTTAGGACGGACAACCCTATGACTTAACCTCTACCTCATGCTCCACGCCCACAATTTGTGGATTCTTACAAAACCTTTTACCAAAACTTGGGCTTTGAGCCCCAAATCCTATTGTGAGGGGGATTCCATGCCCAACAAGTCCCAACACAATCATCGTGACTCATCTCGAGTCACTCTATTGTTGCAGAAATCTTGGCATGGAGCCTCTCCAACTATTCCCGTACTACCCTGAGGTCTGCAGGGCACTATTATGCGGTTTGTTCGACCTGCTGCATTCTTGCTTTAGAATCATCCATGTCTAACTCATGTCCTTTCCCTGGTACTAGCTTCTGGTGCTTATGCTTGTGCCCTTTTCTCGCTCCTTGGGTCGCGAAGACTATGCTTCAGCTGGTTAGCGAGAGAGTTGGTTCACCTATGTAGGGTTTCAAGTGGTTGTCATTGACTTTGCCTAGGAAGGGTTCTCCATTGACTTTGACTAGTTGGACCGCACCTCCATTCGTGACCTCTTTTACCACATATGGTCGCAACGAATGCATTCTAAATTTTCCTGGAATTTTTTCAATATTGCTATCATACAGTGGCAATAAGTCGTTTAGCTTGAAGGTACACAATGTGATATGGCGATCGTGCCAGGCTTTCTCACACTGCTTTTGTACCATCCAGTGAAATCCAACCAGAAATTGTTCTTCCTCAAGTTCTTCTAGTTGCACAAGCCTTTCTTCGAAAGCTTCACAGTCCATAATACCTGTGAGCACTGCGATTCGCAGACTAGGTATGATGTATTCCATTGGCATGACTCCTTATGTACAATAGACGAGTCGAAATGGTGTTTGTCCCATTAATTTCTTGCATGTTGTCCTGTACGCCCATAACATACCAGGTACGTATAGGTCCCAAGCGTTTCACTATACGTTACATACTTTGGTCAACACAATCTCCAGTATTTTATTGAATACCTCTACTATTCCATTGGCCTGTCAGTGGTACAATGTACATACTTTTCTAATGATACACCTGGAACTCTTCTATGAGCACACTGATGGTTTCATTCAAGAAATGTGTTATGTGATTGCTCATTAATATTTTTGTAGAACCAAATCATGTCAACAAGTTTTTGAACAAAAAATTTGCAACTATAGTGGCCATGCAGTCCTTGACCGGCTATGCTTCATCCCATTGTGTCAGGTATTCCATTATGGTGATGATTTATCGTGCACCCATATTTCCCTGAGGTTTGATGAGGCCCGTGAAGTCAATCACCCATTTCTCAAACGGCTGCAGTGTCTTTTGGGGATTTAGTGGCATCTCGTCACTCCATGATGGCTTTCCCATCCTTTGACATATATCATAGGCCTTACAGTGTGCTTTCGAATCCTAGTGTAGGGTCAACCACCATAACCCTACTCGAAGAATCTTTTGTGCAGTCGTGCATCCTGCATAGTGTCCTCCTGCAACACCACCATGTGCTTACATGAGGATCTAGCCTCATTCAAATTCCGATATGTATCTTTGCAATATCTCATCATTGCCCATCTTGTAGAGGTGCCCCATGATGATAGAAAATTTTGCGATGCACACCACCAACTCCTTCTTCTATTGGATTGAGTACTCCTTCAACATAGTGCTTATTGCTAGAAAATGGATTATATCTTCGAAGTGTCCATCCATGATGTGTACTACAAAGAGTTGTGCATCAAGTAGTCCCTCCTCCAAATTTGTTGGTTCCTTGCCCGTCTCAATTCATGACAAGTGGTATGGTCCTGTGTTTAAGCATCTTGGCTTAACTATGACCTCAAAATCATATTCTTGAAATAGTGAAAGCCATCTACATATTCTCCCTCCCAACACAGGATTTTTCACTAGGTATTTCAATGTGGAATGGTCGGTATACATCTTGAAATGTCCTCTAAGTAAATAGTGTGGGTATTTTTGGAGCACGTACACCATTGCTAGCCCCTCATGCTCAGTGGTAGAACAATTATTTTTTGCTTACGACAATCTTTGGCTTGCAAATGCGATCGAGTTATCTACACCCTTCGCACCTTCCTGTGTCAGTACGGCTCCCACTGCGATACACGATGCATTAACATGTACATGAAATTTCACGTCCCATTTTGGGAAGACCAAGATTGGTGTGGAGGCCAATTTCCCTTTAAGACATCCAAACTCTTCATGGAATCATCATTCGAGCTATATGTAACATCTTTTTTCAATACCTTTTCCATCAGTGTGGTTATTTGGGCATAACTTTTGATGAACTTCCTATAGTATCCAATGAATCCCAAGGTAGCGCATAGTTGTTTAACACTTCATAGTGCTTCCAAATTGAGGATAACGAATATATTCATAGGGTCCACCATCAGTCCCTATTTTCAGACCACATATCCCAGTAGGTTTCAAAAGGGAATGAGGAATGTGCCCTTCTTCAGGTTCAATGCAATTTGGTGTCGACAGCAAGTATCTAGAAACAAATGTAATCTCGCTACATGGTGCTTAACTAATCCAAAAATAGTCTAATCATCTAGATAGACCTCCAAAAACTTGTGGATGTATTCTTTGAGCATAGCTACCACGATGCACGAAAATATAGCTGGCACGTTCTTTAGTCCAAACAACATTACGGTATATTGAAAGCATCCCCATTCTCTTGTGAAGGTCATCTTGCTCCTATCTTCTGGTGCGATCTTGATCTGATGGTACCCTAAGAACCCATCCATGAACGAGTATGCTTCTTGACCACCAACATTCTCTAGTGCTTCATCTGTGAATGGTGTTGGGAATGGATCGTGTACATAGGCATCATTAAGCTTCCTCAGGTCTACGCATATTCTTATTTCATGCTTCTATTTTTTCTCCTAGACTATCATTGGACTCACCTAGTCAGATTCTTCCATTGGTTCAATAATTCTATCTTTAATCATTTTGTCTAATTCATCATGGACCTTTTCTTTATACTTTGGATTCAAGTGGTAAAGCAACCACTTAATAGGCTTTGCGTAAGGTTTCAGGTTGATCTTCATTATCCCTAAATCGACAACGATCCCTTTCATGTCTGTAATTTTGGTTAGGAACAAGTCTTGGTATTCGCATAGTAACTGAGCGACCTTATCAACCATGGCATCATCCCAATAGTCCCCACGTATTGCGTACTTTGGTTCTGCCTCCATTCCAATGTGGACTTGCTTCGTCTTTAGCGGCGCGGTGATGTCAGGCTCTTCAAGTGATGGTCTGTGAATCTTGCAAGGGCCTTCCATTTCTAAAATGTTAATGTTCCATGGGTCCTCATCATCCTCCTCAACATTCACATTATGACACTCAGTGCGCTGATTAACTGTGTCGCCCATTCTGGCTTAAGTACGCCCATTGGCTCCTGTGGTATTTTGAAGATAGTGACTTTTACTGCTTGTAGCACATTGTCAATAGTATCCAACCAATGATATTCAAATGTGAACGTTAACAAGAATCTCTCACACAAGACATCCCATTCGCTTGTACCATGGTAGAGCTCCATCTCCATATACCAATTCATGGGTATGACATCGAGGGTATGGTAGAATAAATGTACCCATTTAGGCTGTGGCTCTTCCCCAAATACTTTGATCTATTTCGCAAGGTATATGCGTGGATCATCTCATCCATCATATTTGTCTATTAGTCATATTTGTAGTTTTCCAAAACATAGGTGCATCATCCTTCTGCATCTGCGCTAGTCCTCAAACGTTCCTTGATGCGTACCCCACCATCCTACAAGTGTTACGTGTAGTGCCCACTTTCATACATCGAACCACTTCTACTCTGGTACTACACTTTCAAATTTGCCCAGAAATTCATTCACCACTGATAATCCATCATATGTCACTAGCTTCCTTACCTCTGTTGTTACGCAACACAATGACCCGATCATCATGTTGTAGTTCAGCGTTGTTACTCCGTGCAATCGATTCTGTGATCATTCTATCTCTTCATCTAAATCCGAAGTTCAAGATATTTTGTGCTCCCATGAAATCCTTCCATCTTAAGTTAGATTCACCCAATCCTCGCCTTGTGCAGTTATCTTATATATACAGTTGAGATCATCATTACTATCGTCGTCGCACACTGGTTCTATGTATCGTGCTCCTTCTCCTGGGTCTAGTGGTACTACTCTGCGTATTGACCTTTTCTCAAAGTTCATTTTCTCTTCTTCAGATTTACCACTCTGTTCATATTTGTAGCCTAGTCTATTCATAGTAGCACGAGATAGGGATTGTTGTCAACGACAATCTCTATCACTACAAAATGCGCCTGCGCGCTCGTGCCTTCAATATCAATTGTCACCCCTTGAAATCTCTCCATGGAAAAATCTTCTGTTGGTTCGCCATTCATAACTAAATAGGGGACCATTGTAATGTGGGTCTACCCATGTGTTCAACTATCTGCTTTGGTAGTACATTGACGTCTGAACTCGGATCGAGGATTAACTGATCCATTTCATACTCACTTATTTGTGCAGCCAACCTCAGCTCCCTTCTTGTGTGCAATTCATGCTTTCCAAGTTTTTATACCACGTGTGGTTCTCCTTACCACGTGTACCTAGTGATAAGTTCCTGTAGCCCTTTGACTACCTTGGAACAATTTCATGCATGTCTCCAGAAAGGTAGTGAGCATTGAAGGATCCATCCCTGGTTCTTGTTGATCCTTACTACCTGAAGTGGAGGCCTCCGTGAAGCTTCTCTTAGCTTCCATGAATTTCTCCTTCACACATTTTAACTCAAACTCGGGTTCCTTTGTAGGAGCCTTGCGAACCCATTCGCTATCTTTTAGCTACTTCCCTTCACCATCTCCCATGACCATACCAATCTTGAGCATCATGTTTATATGTGGGTCTTCTTCGCGCGGTCCAGACCTCATCATTTGTGAATTTTGGGTTGGAGGGGGATGGATTACCCTCTTTTTGCGCATCTTCGCTATCAGTGAAGGGCAATCTTCTGCCTCATGATCAAACTGATTATAGTACCAACATGATATCCTAGTCAAATTCATATAATCGGGGGCATAATGCCCTAGCCCTCCACAATTGTAACAAATTATCTGTTCACGACCCCTTACTGGTCCCATTGCACCTCGACCCCAACCGCAGCCTTGAAACCCACCACGCTTCATCGCTACATTTGGGTTGAGGGCTTGCATTTTGGTCTACACCCTAAAGGTAGGAGTTTGATCCATCATTAGTTCATAGCTTCGGTAGGTGAATTCTTCATGGCCTACTGTTAAACAGGTAAATCCCCTCTGCAGACAGAGGCGATCCCACTAGCCTAACTGAGGTCTAGCAACAATCAAACAATGCTAACACGCAGGTTCCTAATTGCAAAGCAAAGGCCAAGATGGGAGCCTACCTCGAATCCAACGCTTATATTCGTAGAAGGGTCATCGCTTTCGTTCTTTCACTTCAGCTGGCCACAATCCTCATGATCTCCGTGAATAGACACCTGCACATGCAAAGAACAAGACAAGTACAAGAATAAAATCCGGGAAATACAACTATGTATCAGTCAGAAAAGATACAACTCAAACATCATAATAATGACACATGAGTGGAACCATAATGATAGTCGTCTATTATTATTGATAAAAAAAAAGAGAATACAACCAAGTTCTGACGTCAAATCCTCCCTTGGCTGGGCGAGCAGCTATCTATTCCTTGCAATAGACCTTCTCTCTCTCAGGATTTCGGCAGCATAACCTCCCTATGCTTCAAGACTCTTACTATCACTCTATCATTACTCCAGAACTCCCTTGTCAAAAACTAAAACTCCTCCAAAAACTAGCTTGTCTAATGCATGAGGACAAACTTTTATAAATGGAGAAGGGAGGAAGATTCAATGCACCAGGATGCCCATTGTGGATCGACACTATCTCTGAAAATCTACTGAGGATAGATGTCAAGGATAGATGATGCCTCTCGACCTCTATCAGATGGATTTTTCGCTCAAAAGACTTCATGATCAGAAAGGAAAAAACACATGGGTGCGCGTTTGGCAAAAATCATTACCAAACTTAGTTGGCGCGAGTGTTGTTCTAGGGCAGAGTGCCAATGGGCGCGCCCCCTTTTCAGGATCTCAGTGATTGGCACGGATAAGACACTATGTACCTGCGCCAATGGAAAAAGGGCGCTTTTCAGGGATAATTTGCAGAAGGTGTCTTTAGGGAACATGAATTACATACTCAGGGGAACATAATGCAAATGTTTTTAGGCTATGTCACTGCTCACAGGTCCCAGAATGTATCCTCCAATGTACGAAAACAGGGGTAACAGGGACGGTGACCAATGGTGACAAATTACTGTGTAACACCTACCAACCTATAGAAATTACAAAACAATTATTGGGACATTTGCATATACTTCTGCAATAGATGACAATTATCCATGGTATGTTTTCCTCCTATTTGGAAAATCATGCATGATAATGCAGACACCATGCTCGGCCCTGCTTGCGCCTCTAGTGTTAATGGCATTGGCCCTCCCCCTGCCAAGTAGTTCGTGAACACTAGACAATGGTTCTTGTCATGCCCTTGACCTTTGCATTTTATGTACCATACTTCCTCACGAACCTTCGACCGAGTTATCCTATCCTGTTTCAAACTTTGCATCTCTAAACATATATTCTACAGTTGCACATGAATTTGTTGGACTCCCAACCTAGGGTCTTGTATAAGGGTCTCATACAATCTCACTGCCATCTCCAACGCTTCAGCCTGGGTGGAAATTTTTTTTTGTGACAATGTAATCTTTATGTGTGGCATAAGTGAGGCCACAAACGATGTGCAATGTTGTGCATCTATTAACGTCATATTGGCTTCACGGATCATACTCTTTAGCCTTTTGTCCAGATCCTAGGGGGTCTCACCCAGGAGTATCGCGATCTCCTTAAACCCAATGACTTATTGTGTCTCTAATTTTGGCTTGCTAAATTTCATGTTCAATGTAGTCTAGATATCTACAATTCCTATGTTCGGGTGGTCACTAGAATGCTTGATATAGCACATTAATGCGCAATCCTGTAGTGCACTGACCAGCATAGTCTTTTTAATATTATCATCCATGATGACTTGTGCTTCCTATACTACTCTTACCATGAACCATAATTGGTCCAGATATTCATTTCCTACTCCTCTAAACATTGGCAGTTTAATTGCACTCGCCATATTGAACTGCGATGGTGGCGGAGGTGGAGTGGGTGGAGATGGAGGTGAGGAGAGTGAAATGGGTAGTGGTGTGGGTGGGGGTGGTAAACGTGGAATTATCTATCTTATCAAACTAACCGTACTTCTCGTAGAGAATTTCGCGAGCTCCTCCTCACTTTCCTATGAGGGTGAAATTAAGTGACTGTTTTACAACTCCTCACTACTTCCTCTTCTGTAGATCTTTCCACTTCTCGTATTGCCAAACATTAATTTATTCGCATAACCTGCTTTTCACACAATAGTGTCTTAATCCAAGTGTTCAAAGATTTAATATACTTACCTCGTGGTCCCTTGAGAAAACATCACTCTACCTAATTGTAGATGATAGTCACGTCTACCATGAAATCAGTGATAAATCCTCTTATTATTCGGTCGAGCCAGTGGTCCACAGCCCACCCCATCTTCTCTTCTAAGGCTTCTAGTCTTTGCACTAGTTCCAGAGTCCACACTATTGGTTTGTCAATCTTACACATTCCCTTGTAGTCTGCTGACTTTGAGATCAAATCATACAACTCAAATGGAAAATATGAAAATAAAATTTCATGGATTTGATTCTACAAGTAGTGATCCAACCACTATTCCTTAGATACTCCTGAATTTTTGTTTTCCTACACCACGAACTCGTGAATCTTCTATCCAACCACTCTTCAATTTCTTTCTTTGTAGGATTCTAGTGGCATGACATCACACATCCTTTATGCAGATCTCAGTCCCGATAATAGAACCATTTGTTGGGTGAGTGGTGCCTAACCCAGGTTGAGAGGTGATTTAGCCAAGCAATTCCAGGTACTACTGGTCCTTTTGGCAACAGTCCATGGAACACAGACTTAGGTCTCACGTAGTAGTATGGTAGGGTGCTAGAATGAGGTTTCCGCACCCTAGGGATGTCTGATATGTTGGGGTTAATACGTGGTCCAACCATCGCGCTCACTGTGCTACGTGCACCAGTGGGCACCTCGCGGCGTGCGATGTTGTCTTCACGCAGTCATGTTTGTAGCATGATCCTTGTTATTTACCTAAGTATTTCCTAATTATTCACTACTTACTCGATTACTTAATTTGCGTGTGTAATAGTTATGTCTACTACAGGATATTCAACAATCATATCAGTGCACGTGATACATAAACAAATACCAACATCAATTATATAATGCATAATAAATACACAGAAATAGGAATCAACTTCTCTTTATTAACCTTCAATACCACTCACAAACTCGACACCGCCTTACGCACTTAGCTGTAGGGGTCTGCGCATTCAGTTGTGGACTCCACTACGCCTCTGCATGCTCAGCTGCAGATCTTCTTCCTACTACTACAACCCAAGACACTTAGAATTCTACTCTAAGCATGAACCATTCCTTCGCTACTCACTCTATCTTCTAGTATCTTTACAACTTAGAGCCTTGCTCTATTTATACAGTCCCATGGTCCGTGAACCATCGGTAGGCATGGACCATGGGTAGGTCGACGTGACTTTACATTACATTACATTAATTTAGGGTGGACAACCCTATGACTTAACCTCTAATTCACACTTCGCACCCATAATTTGTGGAGTCTTACAAAACCTTTGACCAAAACATGGGCTTTGAGCCCTAAAACCTACTATGGGGAGGAATTCCATGTCCAACAGGCTTCCAAATGCTACAAACGCAATCACATTTTGCTTAAAATATCCTATAACGCTATATTCTATCCTTTTTAAGACCAATATGTGTGACTAAGTCTAGAAAAACATGTGGAATAATTATGTTTCAAATGCAAAAACAAACGACTTGACAGGTTATTAAATATTTAGTGGCATGAGGAAGGATAATCATTTTCCTGGTTATGGGTAGTTATAATCGAGTATCTGATTAAAAAATTTCTCATGATCCAAATTCATTTTCCAAAAGTTTTCAATCTTAATTTATAGATATCGTCTATGCTGATATATATTGTCTATCTCAGGAAAGTGACAAAAGACATGTCCCTTAGAAAGGTCATGCAGAAACAGAGCAAACAAACTGTTGTTGAAGACGCGTTTACAGAGATCGCTCCTATCTTTATTGATACAATTTGTGACACTACTGGAGGCGCAACAGCTTGGGAAGTAATCTACAATCGGTTGGAGTATGAGCATCCTAAAATCACTATTTCAAGAGCAACAATTGATTTCAAAAGGCCTTCAAAACTCCAACTTAGATATGCTTCTTATTCATTCCTTCATAGAATAGGAGCAAGGGCTAAAATCCTCCCCTATATAGATATGATCAGGTGGGTGATTGAAAACCATATAATTGAATATAGGTAGTTCAAGAATTCAAAGATGGAGCTCATTGGGTCTTTCAGAGCAGAGGATTTGAAAAAAATGTACCATATACCCAATCCCTAGGATATCTACGATGATACATATGTCGCTAACTTTGCATAGAATAATCTAGACACCTTCATGCTAATTCAAGGTTGGAGGGTGTTGGACAAGAAATTCAAGTATGAAAAATTGGCTATGTATGCTATAGCCTCTTTGGCGAACCCCTACAAGCATGCAACAACCATGTTATGTAGATTGTATGGGCTACCCAATAATACTAAGTTTTCAATTGAATTGATTCCTTTGATTGATGCCTATGTTAATTCCCATAACATGAATTAGCATTCCATCCTATCTAATAACCTAGCCACCACCGTTATTGGATATCAACAGAAGAAAGCCTCCTTCTCAAATAACCTCCCTCCCTTCTATTTTAGTGCCTACATTATGTATGCTATCTGTTTTTGAACAACATTTCCAACCATGGGTTGGAAACAGATCTTACAAGATCCTTACACAATCCATCTCAGTCGTATATAAATATGGGAGTCACATTACATACCTCACCTTTATAAAATGTTCCATGTTGTTGTGTTGCCTCTACATCAAATGATTTTCAATAAAAAAGCCCCTAGACTCTCCCATGAAGTTGCAATAGACATTCTTACTCTTGGCAAGTATTTTATTGAGGAATGGTTCACTTATACTAGGGTTTTTGGTAGCACAACTGATCCACAGATCCTTCCTCTATATGTTTCTGATAAGTTATTAATGAGAGAGATTACCTACCAAATTGTGGGAATGGGCCTGAATAAAGTTCTAAAAGATGGCAAGAAGTCATTATGGCCAATTTTCCCTGTCAAATGCAGTTCATCTACTTAAGCCAATTTTGTTCCTGCCACTAAGGAATCAGCACATATGGAAGCGCTCACACTTCATACATTTCCCAAGACACAATTTGATCCAAATAAAGTGGCATACAATGTCAGTACTGGAGTTAAACTCAAGCCTTACAATCATGATGATAATCATTTTGAGGATTTGTTACATTGAGCTGTATCCTTTGAACAAACATTCGAATGGGCAAAAGAAAATCTGAAACCTAAATATTTTCAACGATTTTAGGAATTCAAAGAGGAGAGGCTTTGGGTGATCCATATGCATCTATTGAAACCAAAGGATAAGACTACTCCAAGTTTCATTATTGGTAGTGGAGGCCCTAGCTCTCAAAAAGACTCTCAGGTAAACACTTAGAAGACACTAGACACAGAGAAGTCCCAATATGTTGACAACACAACTAAGTCCAGTAGAAATTTGGTTGAGAAGCAAGTGACGAGCACCCCAGCTACAAAAATCGGTTCAGAAACCAAAGTAGGTAGTTTAGAGAAGGAGTGGGATCAGTTTAATTAGAAATTTCAAGGCACTCCCAAATCCTCAAATGCCCAAGAAATAGATGAATTCAACACTCCTTCGCATGCTCAAAATTATGCAGATCGCAAGTCTGCTGACAAATATTGTACACCTATAAAGGAACAAGAAACAACATCCCAACATACTAAAATCATCCCTTCTCTACCCACATCGGAGATTATTCTCAGAGTGATAGAAATACCTCCAATTGATGTGTTCTATAGCTGTCTCCACAAGGTTGTAGTTAGAAGACTAAGGAAAAGGAGAAGGGTAGATGCACCTAAATTACCACCTAGGAACAAGCCCATGGAGGTGGTCTAGAAGGACATTCCTTTTAGTCTAACAAATAACTTGACTAGATTATCACAGTTCACGGGAGCGTATGCATCGACCACTATGGACAAGGCTATTGAGGTCTCTACTCTGCTAGGGGAAAAAGAGGATAGAATTGCATAGCTCAAACAGGAACTCTAGGCAAAGAAAGCAAGCACAAACAAATAAGCAGTAGAGCAAATAAAGCAAATGCAGCAAGATATGGAGGTCTTGAAAATTATGCATGAGGCTGATATATCAACCAAAAACATGCAACTCTAGGAAATTTAGAAATCTATGGAAATAGATAAGGATCATCCCACTACTGAGGAGTTCATTAAAGAGCCCTTGGAATTAAATTCCCTTGTTGTGAGACAACAAGAGTATTTCTACCAAACGATATTGAATATTATTCCCTACCTGACTAGTAGTGACCAGCTGATAGGAAAGGAAATCGACCAGGGAACAGAGTTTAATGATTTAAAAACCAGAATCTCTAAGTTCATTGAGTGGCAGGAAATAGAATATGGAAAGAAGGCTAGTATACCCAAGATTGAAGAAACAAAAAAGGACATTCTCTTTACAGATTGGGATGCCATAATGAAATAGGTTGAACTAGCAGTTGCAATGTTAGTGAGAGTACCAAAGAACAATGTCAAAGTAATAAACCACATCCTATTCACCACCAATCCCATCAAGGAAGGCAATATGAAAGAAATGCCTGATGTAACTACTTTGTATAAAGACTGGCAAGAGAAGGCGAGGATTCAAAGAGAGGCAATTGCAAAATTGACTACAACCAACTGGGAGTCATATTGGCAGTATTTGGTCTAAGCCACATAGTCAGATTATGACTCTCAACTGTTCCCTTCACATGACTCAAAGGATGTTGCCACCGCTTACCGTTATGATCTTCACTAGACAAATCAAGACTCATTTCGGGCCACCTCCTCAAATTCAACTGATGATTGATATTTGTGACTCAAAAGACAAGATGGTGAAGAACAATCCATCCTCTTAGGTTCATTTATTTAGGCTCTGTTTATTTTTTGAGTTAGTTACCTAGTTAGGAGGAAGGTTGTTTTAAACATCCTCAAATTTTGTATAACTTTTTTTTCTACTGAGTAGTATTTATACCCTACTCATGCATTTAGAGAAGGGTCTAGAATTTTATTCAAAACATTTGGAAAGAATGCACTATTTTATGTTTTTGAATGCTTTGTTGAAATAAAGGAACATGATCATTTCTTTTAGATATAAGTCTACTTTCCTTTGTTGATGCACTTTTGTATTCTTGGGAGACAATTATATTTGAAGAAAGAAGTTGTTCTATGTCATTTATCAAATTAGTAGGACTTCACACATATAGTTCTATTATCATTTATGATTGATTCTTTTTACATTTCACTAGTGGAAAAACTTTACTTTCATGGATTATATGTGAGATTTATTATTTATGTTAAGTTTTAATTGCACTTTCATATGATACATAGCTGAAGTTTCGATTTTCATATATAAATCATCATATATGAGATATATTTTATAAATTCCTTTGACTAACTATCTAGTCAAAGGAATTATCTTTTACGTTATCACATGCTAAACAAATATCCTTGTAGATTGCATATCAAACAAGAACACTGAGGTTTATATTAGAATAAGTTAGCTAGAGGAATTACATTTTAAAATTGATCACTTAGATTAATATTATTCTATCACAAGGCACTCCTAAACCACCCACTCTCATATTAATGTTAGAAACTTATATATTATGGAGCAATGGAACACATAAAATATTGCAAAAATATAAACATATAATATGCATAAAACAAGAGAGACATAGATATACGTGGTTCACCCAGTTTGGGGTACGTCCACCCTGAACATCCAATCCTTCTTTTCTATTATCCAGCAAAATGAAGAGACACAACCTACAACAGATTTGCAGTAATATCCTCTGTTTTCTCTCACAATCTCACCTCTCTTCTTCTCGCTCAGAGAATACACATCTATTACACAGCCTTAATACAATGCCCTCATATGAAGAGAGGGGTTTTCTTCTAGGGAAAAAAACACTAAACTAAACATAAGTTCTACCGTCAGATCATCTTCCTAATCAACACCCTCGATTGACTAGAAATTACTATACTTTTACAAGGAAATTTTACATCTATCTTTAGCTTTGGGAGTGCTGCCCCTGAACCCCCACCAGGGGACAGCTAGCCCCCGGACCCCCAAGCAGGGGAGATCAGCCCTGGCGCACCCCCCTGCATGGAGGGGTGTACAAACTTCCTGGGGTATACATCCACCTGAAACAATGGCCTTTGAACAATCATGCTCCACATCCAATAATCTCCCACTTGGACAAGGATTGTAACAACTCGATCGCTGCTTCATTTGTTGGATAATAACTCCTCTTTGGACCTGGTTGTTTCTCATCTTCATCGTCATCCTTGAAGACCAATTGAAACTAAGCATATTCTTAGTTTCTCCCTGGTTACAACTTTTGTTAGCATATCTACAGGATTATGGCTAGTGTGTATCTTTTCCAGCTTCAACTCTCCATCTTCCAACACTGATCGTACAAAATGGTACTTGAGCTGTATGTGTTTAGTCCTGCAATGAAATGTTGAGTTCTTTGCAAGATGAATGGCACTTTGGCTATCACTGTATAATGTGCCCATATCATGATCCTTACCTAATTCACCCATAAACCTTTGTAACCAAATCATTTCTTTACTAGCCTATGTAACAACAACATACTCTGCTTCTGTTGTTGAAAGTGCAACAACACTTTGGACTTTTGAAACCCAAATGACAGCTATTCCACCAACAATAAATACATATCATGTAGTGCTCCTCATGTTATCTCTGTCACTTTCCATATCTGCATCAACATATCCCTGAAGAGAAATGTTTGAACCACCAAAGCATAATTCTTGATTTGTGGTACCTTTCAAATATCTGAGAATCCATTTCACTGCCATCCAATGTTCCTTTCCTCGATTGTTCATGTACCTACTTACAAATCCCACTGCATGTGCAATATCAAGCCCTGTGCAGACCATTGCATACATTAATCTTCCAACTGTTGATGCATACGGAACATTAGACATATAATCCATGTCTTCTTGGGTCTTTCGCCACATTTCCTTACTAAGTTTTAAATGGCTAGCAAAAGGTGTACTAATTGGTTTTGAATTGTGCATATTAAATCTTTTCAACACCTTTTGTATGTACTAATTCTGAGACAGTGTTAATTTGCGATTTTCCCTATCTCTAGTGATTCTCATACCAAGGATTTGTTTTGTAGCTCCCAAATCCTTCATTGTAAATGAACTTGTCATCTACATACAACAACAAGCATGTCAAATACATAGAATAACAATATAAGATAACTGCCATCATTTTTCTTTTTCAGATAAAAACAATGATCAGAGTGACATCTATTATAACCTTGTTCAGACATAAACTTGTCAAATTTTAGATATCACTGCCTTGGAACCTATTTTAAGCCATAGAAGCTCTTCTTCAACCTACACACTATTTTCTCCTTCCCTTTCACCTCATATCCTTGTGGCTGCTGCATATATATCTCTTCCTCTCAATCCCCATGGAGAAAGGATGTCTTTACATCTAACTGCTCAAGATGCAAATCTTCAATTGCTACTGGACTTAAAATAGTTCTGATTGAAGTCATTTTAACAATAGGAGAAAATATTTCATTAAAATAAATACCTTTTTTTTTGTGCAAGCCCCTTCACCACAAGTCTAGCTTTGTACCTCTGTTTTCCTCCATCTTTGCCCTTTAGCCTGTAACCCATTTATTCTTCAATGTAGTTTTTCCTGCAGGCAACCTGACTAAGTCCCTAGTTTGGTTATGCATTAAAGAGTCCATTTATTCTTCCATGGCTACCTCTCACTTCTTCCTGCTTTCAACTTGCATTGCTTCTTCATAACATTCGGGTTCAGCAAAATCAGTCAACAATAAATAATATAATGAAGGAGAGTATCGTTCAGGGGGTCTACTTATCCTAGTAGATATTGTAACACCACTTTTAGCTGTTTGAGGTTCCTGTTGATGTTGTGGTGGTTGATGTTGTTCTGGTTGTTGATTATTATTTCTTTCAGGGACCTTTACTTTTTCAGTGATTTCATAAAGAACTGTGTATACCTTGTTTTCTTTTTCCTGTTTCTTTTCCTGCCACTGATTCTTATACCAGAACTTTTCATTTAATATTACATCTTTGCTCATAATGATTTTCTTATTTTTGTAATCATATAAGTTATAATCAAAATCGTTAACACCATATCTAATAAAGGTACATTTCTTTGACTTTGCCTCAAGCTTTGTTTTATTTTCTTTATCAATATAGACAAAGGCCTCACATCCAAAAGGCTTTAAAAAGGAGTAGTTTACCTTTTTACCTGTCCATGCTTCCTCTAGAACACCACCATCCAGGGAAATTGAAGGCCCTCTGCTTATTAGATAAACATCAGTATCTATAGCATCTACCCAAAACTGTAAAGGAAATCCCGCATGCAATCTCATGCACCTTGTACTCTCCATGGTTGTTTTGTTCATCCTTTCTGACACACTATTTTCTTGTGGTGTTCTTGGAAGTATCTTCTCTCTATGAATTGCATGCTCTGAACAATACGTATCAAACTCTTTGCTGCAATATTCACCTCCATTGTCTGATCTAAGACACTTCAATTTCTTTCCTATCTCAATCTCAACCAAAGATTTCCATTTCTTGAAAGTATCAAATACATCAGAATTATTGTTAATACAATAAATCCAAGTTTTTCTAGTTGCATCATCAATTAAAGTAACATAATAATGAGAGCCACCGAGAGATTATACCTGCGCAGGTCCCCATACATCTATATGCACAAACTCTAATTTTTCGCTCTTATTTTCTTTCCCAACTTTGAGAAATCTGAATCTCTTCTATTTTCCATAAATCCAATTCTCACAGAAGTCCAAATCAACATTCTTCAAACCCGGCAACAAATTGCTTGAACGAATAATCTTCATCCCCTTTTCACTCATGTTTCTGAGCCTATGATGCAATAATGTTGCATCTGGTCCTTTGGAAGTTAAAGCATTCATAGAGTTATAAATACCATTGCATAAATATAATGTACCAACCTTTTCGCCTTTTGCTATTACCAAGGCTCCTTTGGTGAACTTCCAAGCTTTATCTGTGAAAGTTGCCACACAACCTTCATTGCCTAATTGCCTTGTTGAAATTAGTTTTTCTTTAGATCTAGAACATGCCTTACCTCCTTTAGTAGCCATTGGTTTCCATTCTGCTGTCTTATAGGAACCTTACCCATTCCAACAATTTTACAGGGTTTATCATCACCCAAATGAACTTGTCCAAAATCTCCTTGAACATAGTCATGAAAATATTTCTTATCAGGTGTGGCATGGAATGAGGCCCTTTAATCCACCAACCATGAGTCAGTAATATTTTCGAAAGAAAGAACCAAAGCATCTTATAACACCTCACCTGTCACATTCACTTCATGATTGTTTTCTTGTTGTGCATCTCCTTATTTTCCCTTCTGGGATCTATAGTCTTTCTTTAGGTGTCCTTTCATTCCACATTTCCAGCACACTATTGCTGATCTGGACTTGGATCTATCTTTCCTTGATTTACTGTGATATCCTGAGCTCTTTCCACTTTCCATTTTTCTTCCCCTAGACTCTGAACTCAAAGCATTACCCAATGTCTTACTGCAGCTTTTCCGTCACATTTCCTTGCTAAGGATAGTGTTGACAATGTCATCAAACTTTAAAGTACTATTTCCAGAAACAGAGTTACTAATGGCCATTACTAAACCATTCCAAATTTCTGGTAATCAGCACAAGAATAAAAGAGCTCTAACTTCATCATCAAAGTTACCCCTACAGAACATAACTGACTTGTAACAGTATTAAAATCATTTAAATGGTCTGCAACATATCCACCTTCCGACATCTTCATATTAAATAACCGTTTCATAAGAAATACCTTGTTTGGGGCCAAGGGTTTGTCATATAGCTTCTCCAATGCCTTAATCAAAACCTTTGTAATTGTTTCCCTCAAAATGTTGAAGGCGATTGACACTGCGAGGCACAACTGTACTGTTCTGAGTGTCTTTCTATCGAGAAGGTTCCATCCTTCATCTGTCATACCCATCGACATCTTTGTTTTTCCACCCAATGGTAGGTACAGATCTATCTGATACATATAATCTTCCATCTGCTTCTTCCACAGCGACAATGTTTGGCCATAAAATTTCTAAACTCTAAACTTACCATCTTCCACCATTTCTCCCAGTCGAACGAGGAACCCTTCTTTCCTACGATTTTACCATTCAAATAGACCTTCGGCTCTGATACTAATTGTTAGAAAATTATATATTATGGAGAAATGGAACACATAAAATATTGGATAAATATAAACACAGAAAATGCATAAAACAGGAGAGACACAGATATATGTGGTTCACCTAGTTTGGGTGATGTCCAGCCCGAAAGACCAGTCCTTCCTTTGTATTATCCTACAAAATGAAGAGACACAACCTACAGTAGATCCATTGTAATATCCTCTGTTTTCACTCACAGTCTCACCTCTCTGCTTCTCGCTCGGAGAATACACATCTATTGCATAGCCTCAATACAATGCCCTCATATGAAGAGAGGGGTTTCCTTCTAGGGAGAAAAAACCCTCAACTAAACATAAGTTTTATCGTCAGATCATCTGCCTAATGAACGACCTAGATTGACTAGAAATTACTATACTTTTACAAGGCAATTTTACATCTATTTTTAGCTTTGGGGGCACTGCCCCGGAACCCCCACTGGGGGACCGTTGGCACCTGGACCCCTTAGCTAGGGGGATCGGCCCCCTCGGAACCCCGTGGGGGGGACAACTCCCTCCCGTGTGGAGGGGTGTACAAACATCCTGGGGTATACATCCAGTTGAAACAAAGACCTATGAAAAATCATGCTCCACATCCAACAATTAAAACCCACATTAGGAAGCTGGTCCCATTATCCCCTGTGAGAGCCACCACTTTAAATGGAAAAGGAGTTGTCTTAAGGTCCAGACCGGGTGGTTATCCCCCATGTTTCAGTAGTATAACTTTGAGGCTAACAATCATTCATAATCATTCATAAGATTCAAAACCCCTCCATGAAGATGGGAATTCAACTGTGAATGGTACGTAAGGCTAACAATCATTCAAAAATCATTCATAAGATTCAAAACCCCTCCACCATTTCTACACTTTATCAAACTCGTTCAGAATCTCCTGATCGGAAGTTCGAAGTGGTAGAAATGTCTCTCTCATCTCCTGAAGTGATAAGGCGACCGCCTTCCCTAGAATACACTCTTGAGTCTTTTGAAGTTAATTCTTTGGTACAACAATTAGAACAGATATCCATTTCTACAGAGAAGCCAGAGAGACCCGAAGTATCTGAAGAGAGTGTTACCTCCTTATTACAGCAAACTGGCATATTGACTAGATTGCAAAGTGAGAGACTTGGGGTTACCCCTTTCGAGTTCCGCATTCCTCCATGATGTAGGAAAGTCACTTCCTCATCATTTCAATCAGATACTAGTGAGATCACATCACCTTTCCATCTATTTACTCCTCCATACACTTCTAGCCAATCCACAACTTCTCAAACATCCACTTCTCTAATTAGTACTACAATTATCAATACTAATCCAGTAGCAAGTTCTTCACCATCTATACCTACTTATGGACAAATATTGGTGTTGTTCTAGTTGCAAATTCAAATGCACTCCCAGCAAACCCAAAAAAATGGCCACGTAAGAATAATCTCGACGATGCTCTCCTAGATGAAGAACATCAAAATAATTTTAGTCTAACAATGAATCTCAATGGGGTTGCACATGAAGATGTTGTAATTAGATTGTTTCCTTATACTTTCCAAGGAAATGCTGGGTCTTTGTAATTTTCCCTCCGAGCAGGTTCAATTAGATATTGGGATAATTTTCAAGAAGTACTTCTTGCAAAATTTGTTGATGATTGGACCATAACATCCTTGACTAATGATCTTTCTAACTTAAAAGCTAATCCAGATGAAAAGATCAATGTTTTCAACTCTAGATTTAACAAATTGCTAAATAAAATCCCAACTACCTCTAAACTTATTGTAGATGTATAGATACAATGGTATATATCATCTCTGCCTTCTAATATTGCAATTTTTGTAGATAGAACCAATAAGGCTACCCTTGTAGAAAACATGAAAGAAACCCTATCTGTAGAAAGAAGAATCATAGCTTTGGAAAAGATATCACAAACAAAAGATGGGAAAACCAAAAAAGTGACATTTAGAGATGAATCAAAGAAGAAGGCTTCAAAATATCCTTTCTATCTTGAAGGTCTTCATAAAGTGTTGAATACAATTTCCAACAAAATGGTTGAAATTAAAAAACAAGTTGCAAAATCCTCTGCTCCTAACAAACCTTTTCAGTCATTCAAAAGGAACCCTTATTCTATGTCACAAACCCTAAACACCATTTCCAATGCTAAATCTGACGAAGGGGCAGAAGACGACTTGCCAAATGAAGAGGAAGCTAGAAAGGAAGAAGAGATTGAACTAACTGGGATGTGGGATTATATTCTCCCAACTAAAGAAGAGGCACAAACAATGTCAGTCACTACAAGAAGCAAAATTTCTCCTGAGATGTCTATCACAAATCACAAGTATAAAGTTGGTACTCCTGCAAAGGAGAAAACAATTGATAAGAAATATAAGACTAAACAAATTGATTCTATCCCTCTAGATTCCCCAAATTCTTCAAAAACATTGGTAATCTATGGTTAAATACAATATAGTGGACGACGTGAAAAAGACTAGAGCAACCATCTCGCTACATGAGCTCACTAAACTCAAACATCAACAAAATATTTTATTAAGAGAATTGAAAGAAGTTCCAGTATCTCCTCTACCATCTATTGTAGCTACTCAAGTTGCCTACAATATGGGAAAACCTCCCTCATCCTCAAACATGATACATCCTTCAGATCTAGTTCTCATTGGTGATAGGTATATTTCTCAAGTTCCTTCATTTCTGCTCACTTACGAAATTTTCAAAAGGAACATTCACAACTGCCTTTTTGATTCAGGAACCTACTCAAATATAATTCGAAGGGCTATGTGTACCAAATTGAGCATTACACCTCAAAAATCTGCAGTGCACATAGTTCAACTAGATAGGACAAAAGTTGAAGTCCTTGGAGAAATAGCCTCAGTTTCAATTAGGCTTTCCTCCTATCCAAAAGTTCCCCAAATAATTGATATTTTAGTATCCAATATCCCTAAATTTTATGGTTTAGTTATCAATATAGACTAGTCTGAAAGCTTGCACAGTTATTTCACAATTGATTGGTCTCACATGTGGTTCTCGCACAATGGTAAGCCTAACCAAATCAAGGTAGACTGAGAGAAACTCATGAAATATACAGTTACTGACCTCAAGGGAAGAAACATACCCGTTTCTTTCACTAATAGTATCATTGGAAATTGCTCAGCCTAGTCCTCTTTAGGATCATTTAATGCTCAAATCAAATCAAAAAAATTTCACAAATGGATCCTTCTAAATGTCTAAACTTAGTAGATAAAGTCTCTAATAACTCTCTGTTCTAGACTCTCTATTTTGATGGTTCTAAATCGAAGGGTGGCATAGGTGCATGATGCATTTTGACCAATTTGCAAGAAGAGAAAACCATGTTGGCCTACTGTAGGTTTTAAACCCATACATAATTTAGTTGCATACGAATTCTAAATCACAGGAAAAATAAAAATGTGAGAGCATAACACATAAAACACATATACACAAAGATTTCCCACTGGATCCCAAAACCGGGATTACGAGCTTGATTTTTCATTACATACCATTTAATATTACAACACATATTTATACATGTCGAAGCATCCAATACCATAGATCGAAAACCATCGCGTCCAAAACCATGGATCGAACACCATAGGTAGGTTCCCCCAACCTAATATAGGGTCCAAAAAAAAATTTCCCGAGGCACTGCTCCGGACCCTGTAGAGGGGAGCTACCCGCCCCCCTCAAATGCCTCGGACAGGGGGGGCTGCCGTCCCCCTGTGAGCCCCCCACTGTGCAATAAGTGCAACGAAGGGGGGGCTCTGTCCCCCCTCTAACCCCCCGGTTCACTACGTAATTTAGTCATGGAAAGAATATAACACAACCCAAAAATCTCCCAGTTGTCGTTTTCTTTCCAGAGGGGGCCACAGGAGAGCTTAGTCGTTTTTCCAGCTCTAAAATGCCCATTGTTTCTCTACACCAAGAGAACTTCTCATAGCTCACAAATTTTGTCAATGCACGAGCAACACCTTTTTATCTTCTATCATACCCCTCACAAAGTGATATTGAACATCAATGTGCTTTTCCTTTGAATGATAAGCAAGGTTCTTTGCCAAGAAAATTCCACTTTGGCTATCACAGTATATCCTTATAGCTCCCTGTACTAACCCCATACTTGAACACAATCTTTGCAACCAAACTGCTTCCTTGCTTGCATGAGTGGTCGCTATGTATTTTGCCTTAGTAGTTGATAGTGCCACTACAAATTGTTTCTTACTCATCCAACTGACTGCACCTCCAAATAGGTTAAACACATACCCACTTGTAGATCATCTCTGATCCATATCTGCAGCCCAGTCTGTATCAACAAAGCCATGAATATCCAAAACTCTGTCCAATCCTAGTCTTCCTTAGTAGCAAAAACCATAATCGCTAGTGCCATGCAAATACCTAAAAACCTGCTTCACTGTTGTCCAGTGCTCCTTCCCTGCTTTTGACATAAACCTGCTCAATACTCCCACTGTGTGTGCAATGTCTGGTCTACTATAGACCATTGCATACATAAAGCTACCAACTGCACTTGCATATGGAACACAGGACATGTCCTCTTCCGCTTCTTGTGTCTTCGGACACTGTTCAACAGATAACCTCAAACCTACAGGAATAGGAACCTTCACCGGTTTACTATCCTCTGCAATATTGTCTCGACATACTTCCTCTGGTTTAACCAACGCTTCCTCTTTGCCCGATCTCTATTAATTTCCATGCCCAAAATATCATTTGCAGCACCGAGATCTTTCATGTCGAATTTGGAGGACAATTGGGTCTTCAAATCCCTGATAATTTCTTTGTCATTTCCAACCAGCGACATATCATCCACATACAAGACAAGATAAATAACACAGTCACCAATTAATTTAAAATACACACAGTGATCTACTTTTCTTCTAGTGAAGCCAAGTCCCCTTATAAATGTATCAAATTTCTAATACCACATCCTTGGCGACTGTCTTAACCCATACAGAGACTTCTTTAACTTGCATACCAGTTCTTTCTTACCCTTCACCGCAAAGCCTTCAAGTTTCTTCATGTATATTTCCTCTTCCAAATCCCCATGAAGAAACGTTGTCTCCACATCCATCTATTCTACCTCAAAATCAAAAGAAGAAGCAATAGATAAAAGTAATCTAATAGAAGTTATGTTGGCAACAAGAGAAAAAATATCACCAAAATCAATTCCCAGCACCTGGGAATGACCTTTTGCTACCAACCGAGCTTTGTATTTCTCCACCTTCCCTTCTGCATTTGTCTTATTTTTAAACAACCATTTTCTGCCAATGGGTTTCCTTCCATCCGTAAACTCCAGTAGATCCCAAGCCTCAATTTTGTGCAAAGATGCCATTTCATCAACCATGGCCTCTTTCCATAGTTTTCCGTCCTCTGAATCCACTGCTTCCTTCATAGTTCTGGGATCATCATCAATGACAGACAAAGAAAAATTTGAATAGAAAGCAAATGGACTATACCTTTTTGGCTGCCTTCTTTCTTGAACTGATCTCCTCACAGCCGAAGTTTGTGGCTCTTCATCTTCTAATTCCTCCTCTGCTATAGAGTCTGATTATTCCTCCTTTAGTTCAAACTCTATCTTCATAGGTTCCTTTGGTTGGAATTCATGTTTAATAACATCTTTTACCTCTCTGAACACCAGATCTCGACTGTACACAACCTTCCATGTGACTGGGTTCCAAAGCTT
The DNA here is from genome assembly GCA_000404065.3 of Pinus taeda. Classification (NCBI taxonomy): domain Eukaryota; kingdom Viridiplantae; phylum Streptophyta; class Pinopsida; order Pinales; family Pinaceae; genus Pinus; species Pinus taeda. The sequence goes on along the minus strand of APFE031430364.1, from coordinate 70,700 downwards.
ATAACCCTTTAAACCATCCTTATAACCAATAAAGATGCACTTTTCAGATTTACTCTCCAACTTGGTTCATTTACCCTTTGGAACATGTACATATGCATCACATCCAAATACCTTCAGATGTGAAAGAGAGGTTTTCTTACCAGTCCATACTTCTTGTGGAGTCTTATCCTCCAACTTTGATAAAGGTGACTTGTTGACCAGGTAACATGCACTATCCACTACCTCTACCCAGAATTCCTGTCCTAACCCGACACCACTAAGGATGCTTCTTGCCCTTTCCATCAATGTCTTGTTCATTCTTTCTGTGACTCCATTTTGTTGAGGTGTATATGGAGTAGTCTTCTTCCATGCTATACCACACTTATTACATAATTCTTCAAATTTCTTGCTGCAGAAGTCTCCACCATTATCTGTCCTCGGCACCTTTATCTTCTTCTCTGTCTGATTTTCCACCAGAGCCTTAAATTCTTTAAACCTATCAAAGACTTCAGATTTCTTCTTAAGGAAATATATCCATGTATTCCTTGATGAGTCATCTATAAATGATACATAGTACATAGACTTACCCAGTCACGGAACCTTCACAGGTCCAAACACATCACTCTGCAGAAGCTCTAATATATGTTTCGTCCTCTTACCACCAGAGGGGAAACTCACCCGACTCTACTTCCCATATACACAATTTTCACAGAAATCAAAATCCAGAGAGTTATTATTCATTCCTTCTACCATACCTTTACCATGAAGTATTCGAAGGCCCCTCTCTCCAATTTGTCCAAGCCTTTGATGCCACAGCATGGTCTTCTCTCCAGAGACCACTAGATTTTCTGCTCCATTTTTAGGAACCATAGAACTATTGCACCCGTCAACAATAATGCTACCTTCCAGCTTGTACAGTGTTCCAATCTGAACTCCTTGCATCAATACCAGTGCTACTGGAACCATCTTGCATGTATCCTTCTCAAAGACTATCTTTACACCTGCATCATCCAACTTGCTTACATAAATTAGATTTCTGGCCAATGCATGAATACGCAGAACACCCAGAAGAGTTCTAACCCTTCCACCTTGCAATTTCAACTATACTTTTCCACGACCAATGATTCTAGCCTTCCTATCATCTCCTAAGAAGACATCACCACCATCGTATTTCTCATACTTGCAGAACCACTCCCTATGGGGAGTGAAGTGAAAGGATGCACCTGATTCAACTAACCATGCCTCATGATTTACATGTGTACTTGAAGAAGCCAAGTACACATCCCCACCTTCATCTGAGGTGGTTTTTCTCTCTACAGAAGGAGCATCATCAGATCCCTTTCCTTTATCAAGAGCTTTAGATTTACAATCCCTTCTGAAGTTCCCTTCCTTTCCGCATTTCCAACACACCACCTTTATAGGTTTTCCTCGAGATTTAGATCTTCCACTTGATGAATTATTTTTGTTTCTGTTCTGGAACCGTCCTCGTACAGACAAGGCATCATAATTATGGTTGTCCATATTTTTCCGCCTCATCTCCTCCATCAGCAAGGCTAAGACTATTTCATCAAACTGCAAAGCAGTTGCATTGCTACCTATTGCAATAACTAGACTATCCCAAAAATCTAGTAGAGAACACAACAAACTGATGCACTTGTCTTCATCTGAAATTTTAATATCAACAGATGATAACTGACTTACCACAGTATTAAACTCATTCAGATGCTCTATCACCGAGTCTCCATCTTTCATCCTCAGGTTATACAGCTTTTTTCGTAGGAATAGTTTATTCACCAAAGACTTAGATTGGTACAAAGTCCCTAACTTGTCCCATAGAGCCTTCGTCGTAGCTTCCCATGATACATTCAACAATATTGAATCTGAGACACACATTTGTATTATGCTCTTTGTCTTCTAATCCAACTTCTTCCATTCTTCATTGGTCACTCCTGTTGGTTTAGTACCTGGATCTACCATGATCCACTGATCTTTATCCACCAACAGATCCTCCATCTTGAGTTTCCACAACTCAAAACTCTGACCATTGAACTTCCTAATCTCTATCTTTCCACTTCTTGTCATATTCTTTCACCACTAGAATTGATCTCATAGATCTCCCACTGAACAGCGTCTACCATAGGCCCGAGCGAAACCCCTCAGTAACAAAGGTTTCCCCTTGAAGCCAAAACAACTTTGATACCAGATGTAGGTTTTAACCCCATACAGAATTTACCTACATACGAATTCTAAATCACAAGAAAAATTAAAATGCAAGAGCATAACACATAAAACACATATACACAGAGATTTCCCTCTAGATCCTAGAACCTGGACTACTAGCTTGATTTTTCATTATATTCCTTTCAATGTTACAATACATATTTATACATGCTAAAGCATCCAATACCATGGACCAAAAACCATAGGTAGGTTCACCCAACCCAATATAGGGTCCAAAAGAAATTTCCTAGTGGACTATCCCAGACCCTGTAGAGGGGGGCTACCCACCCCCCTCAAACCCCCTGAACTGGGGGGGCTGCCGCCCCCCCTGTCACCTCCCTGCTGCGCAATCGGCGCAATAAAGGGGGCGCTCCGCCCCCCCTCTAACCCCTCGGTTCACTACTTAGGTTAGTCGTGGAAAGAATATAACGCAACCAAACACCTACATACTTTAATTCTAGTGCACTAACAATGTCACTGACTATGAAGCACTAATCCAAGGACTATATAAAGCCATCAGTCTTAATGTCAAATACCTACAGGTCTACGGTCATTTGAAGATAATTGTGAAGTAGGTCAGAAATACAATTCATTGTGTCTCTGGGCACCTTAAACACTACCAAACTTTAGTTTACAAATTTACTTCTCATTTTTCTACTTTCAACATATCTTCAGTCCCTAGATTACAAAACACAAGTGCTTGACTTACTTGCAAATGTGGCATCTAGGCTTATACCCTCAGAAAATTGTAGTCTAGACAAATTTTTAGTATAATTAATATTTGGGCCATCAATCCCTGATAATGTAACAAATTGGAGAGTATTAAACAAAGATGTGGATATAGTTAATTTCCTTCCATTAGAGTGATCGTATGGAGAATAGATCATAGATGAACATTAGCATGATCTAGAAATCAAACTTAATCATGATCATAACCCGATCCCAAAGTCTGTGGTTAAAATGGAAGATCTTTATGATCTCAAGGATAGATGTAAGAAAAGTACTAACTCCAAAACTCAAAGTTCTACCTTGATATTTGAAGTAGTAAACCTAGGGTCAAACGAAAAGCCTCAAAATGTCAACCTAGGTCTAGGCCTATCATCTGAAGAAAGAGTATCATTCATCAGGTTGTTGAATTATAAAGGTATTTTCGCTTGGGATTATGCATATCTCAAGACTTATGATCCCTTTATAATTCAACACACGATTCCCATGACTTTAGATGAAAATCTAGTTCAACAGAGGCTTTGCAAAGCTCACCCAAACCTTGAAAGTCAAATGAAATCTGAATTGAACAAGCTTTTGAAAGCCAAAATAATATTCCTTGTTAGAAATTCTAAATGGGTATCAAATATCGTACCTGTAAGGAAAAATAATGGAGACATTAGGATTTATATTGATTTTAGAAACCTCAATCAAGCTTGCCAAAAAGATCATTTTCCATTGCCCATCATGGAACAGATTTTACAATCAGTAGTAGGTTTTGAATTAATGTCCTTTCTAGATGGATTCAAAGGATATAATCAAATACTTTTCCATCCAGATGATAGATTAAAGACAACATTCAGGACCAAGTCGGGAACATATGCCTATTAGAAGATGCCATTCACAATCATTAATGTTGCTGCAACATTTCAACATGATATAGACATTTCTTTTAGAGGTCTGATCAATAAATTGGTGGTTATTTACTTCGATGACATCAAAACCTATTCCAAGGATATGAACAATCATTTAGCTAACCTAAAACACATTTTTGAAGGATGTAAAATTATGACATTTCCTTAAATCCCAAGAAACTTACTTTACTTGACTAGAAGGCAAACTCCTTGGGTTTATAGAATCAAAGAAAGGAATCTACATTGATCTTGATAGAGTCCAACAGATTGAAAAAATCCCATCCCACACAACAAGAAAAACATGCAATCATTCCTAGGGAAAATAAATTTTGTAAAAACATTTCTCCCATATTGTTCACAAATTGTTCTACCTCTTCAAGCGATGATAAGAAAAAATGTAGTCTTCAGATGGAACAAGTATGAAAGTGAGTCACTTAAGTTGATAAAAAAAGCTATTATTAATGCCCCCTCATTAACAACCCGGACTTTCTCAAACCTTTTGTATTATATACTTTTTGATCTAATACATCATATGCAGTAGTTTTGACATAGCTGAACGATGAAAATATTGAGGCACCTATCTCCTTTTTCAGTTCTAACTTACAAGGCACCGAATTAAATTATTTTTCTATGGAGAAACAAGCATTTTGTATTTTTAAAACTCTAAAACATTTCAGATCTTTTCAATGGCCAAGGTTTTTGCAGGGTGTTAATAGGAGCTTCCCAGTTACCATCAAAAGGAGATCAAGGTAATGAACTTCAAATATTCAAGGTAATCCTCAATGAGACCCAATCTTAATATGATGATTTCAAATTTTATCTAAAAAATGGATATTCTCCTATGCATCTTAATTACAAAACAAATTGAGCTTTAAGATTGAAATCAAATCAGTATGAGGTAGTCAATGATGTATTGTTTAGGAAGAATTACGATTCAGTATTGTTGTGATTCCTACAAAAACCTAAAGCCGAAAAGGTCATGCAGGAATTACATGATGCACTAGTTGGAGGACATTTTGGAGGATATACCATGGCCCATAAAATCCTATATGCAGGTTATTATTGCCCAACAATATTTAAAGATGCACATGAATATGCAAGGAAGTGAAAAACTTGTCAAACCACAGTTGGAAGAGAAAGAAGTGCAACATTCCCTTTACAACCAATTAACATCCAACGACCATTCGGATAATGGGGATTAGACATAATTGGTGAGATTGCTCCTAACTTTTCCAAACAGCACACGTACATCATTATAGCTATTGATTACTTTACTAAGTGGGTAGAAGCTATCCCATTGAATATAGCTAATACAGAACATATCACATACTTCATTGATCAGTATGTAATTACCAGGTTTGGCTTACCCCCGGCTTTAATGTTTGACAATGCATCTTACTTTTCTGGAAATAAAATGGTAGAATTTGCTCTTAAACAAGGTTTCAAATTGAAATATTCATCCAATTATTATCCTCAAGTTAATAAATTAGCAGAATCAACAAACAAGGGCCACATTAGAATTACCAAAAGAACTATTGATCAAAATCATAGGAATTGGCATAAAGCATTACCATTTTCTCTATGCACGGACAAGATTACTCAGAAAGCCTATATTGGTTCTTCTCCTTTTGCTTTAGTTTATGGAAAAGAAGTTGTTCTTCCCACAAACGTAGCAATCCCATCTCTTGTTGTAGTGAAATTTATTGATGAAAACCATTCATCTTCTCTGCAGGACAGAAAATTTCAAATCCTCAAGCTTGAAGAAGAAAGAGAAAAGGCTAAAGCAACCCACTTCCATCATCAACAATTAGTCAAATCTTCTTTTGATACAACTTCTGCGAGTGATAAAAATCTTGAAGTAGGTGACTTTGTTCTAAATGGAACAAAGCACACGAGGAAAAGGGTAGACATACCAAATTCCAAAGGCTATGGCTCGGCCCTTTTCAGATCATTGAAAAAATTGGACAATCAACATTTCTTCTACAAGACTTGTCAGATAAAAAGGATTCTTTGCCCGTCAATGAGAAAATTTTCAAAAAATACTTCTACTAAGATATAGCCTCTTCCAATTTTGTAACATATTTCTTTGTAGGAAAATAATGGTCAAATAGTATTTAATTTTGGCTTTTCAAAATAAAATCTTCGTGTAACATTTCTATTTTTTCGTTTTTATAAGAAAGTAAGAGCTAAAAGGAATAATTAGCACATTTGAGTGCTAAAATAAACATGATTTCTTTGCGAAAACTTGATCCTTCTTAAAACATTTATTTTACAAATAGACTCTTATCTTTATAGAATATGAAGGTTTTGTTATCAATCAAGAAAATAATATTTAACCTAGTAAAGGATTTTGCATATCAGCATCTTAAAAACTCTATCATTATCAACCAAAACTCTCAAAAGAGCCAAGGATCCACCCCATCTGTTAAAATTTTCCTTCTTCAGAATGTAATTCTAAAAAACAATAAAAACAAAAATAAAAATATTAAAAGTCTCATTACGAGGTTGTTTACCATGTTCATAGGGAAGTGATTAAACTGGTATTACCAATACTGCATACTAGATAGGTAATAGCTAATGGTCTCCTCGATCAGAAGACAAGGGGTCTCATCAAGAGCCAACTTGTTCAATTTAGTTACAACCAGTGAATGCCATTATCATTAGTAAGTTACCATGCCTAGACAATGTCTTTTAAGAAACCAAAAAGGGCAAAATTACATTCAATGAAGGAAAAAGAGGAAAAGGTCTAAGTGAGATTCAATCCAAGTGAATATCATTTTGAACTTTGAAAATTCATACAAATGGGATAATGAATCATTGTTGGTTAAAAGATAACCTTGTCGAGGCTATGAATGCCTGCTGGTAACAGAGGCTCTCTTTGTGATAAATGAGTAAAATACAAAAACTAATCTGCAAAAGACACCTACGATATTTATTTAAACTTTATTCGTTGATGCAAATCTTTATACTTCTGTCATTACAAGTGTAAAGTAATTAAGTAAATAAGGTGATCAAGTCATGATAATTCCAGAGACATGTTGTTTACCTTATAACTCATGTAATAATTATTCTTATGACACTAGTTACATTGAAAGGTTTTAAAAATTTCAGAAATAATACTTAGAGATAACTGGTTCTCCCAAGTGAATCGCCAATTGTTGTACTACGAAACAACCCCCCCATTTATAAATGAGAATAGCTAGGCTTAGAAGTGTAAATGGGGACCCTTTTAAATTTTTATGCTTAGGATAACCCTAACTCTAAGAAAATTCCTAGCAAAACCTTGCAAAACTAACTAAGGATGAAATCCATATTGCAATCGGAAAATTGTACTTTTCTGCATGACCATGTTAAAAACCATTACAAAAGTACGATATGCGATGAGGCCTTCTACTGCGATAACATCACCTAGTCATTTGACAATTGCATTTCACAAATCCCATAGTTCACAAAAAACTTGACCATGCCATTAGAACAACCACATACAATTTGCGAAATGTGATATTACGATCTCACAATCGCATTTGACTTAAAATATCTGGTAACGATATACTGTATGCTTTTTAGGACCATGATGGGCGATTAAGTCTAGCAAAACATGTGGAATAATTACGTTTGAAATTCTAAAACAAACAAGTTGACAGGCTATTAAGTATTTAGCAGCCCGAGGAAGGATAATCATTTGCCTAGTTATGGGTAGTCATAATGGAGTATCTCATTAAAACCATTCTCACAATCCAAGGCCATTTCAAAGAAGTTTTCAATCTTAGTTGCTAGATATCGTCTATGCTGATATATCTTCTCTATCTTAAGATAGTGATAAAAGACATGTCCCTTAGAAATTTAATGCAGAAACAGAGAAAACAAACCATTGTTGAAGATGAGTTTACGGAGATGGTTGCTACCTTTGTTGATACAATTTGTGACGTTGCCAAAGGCACAATGGCTTGGGAATTAATCTACAATAGGTTGGAGGATAAGCATCCCAAAATCATTGTTACAAGAGCAACAAATGATTCCAAAAGCACTTTAGAACTCCAATGTAGAGATGCTTCCTGTTCGTTCCTTCATAGGATAGAAACAAGGGCTAATATCCTCCCCTATTTAGGTATGATTAGGTGAGTGATTGAAAACCTTATAATTGAAGATAGGCAGTTCAAGAATTCAAAGATGGACCTCACTAGGTCATTAAGAGTAGATGATCTGAAAAAAGTGTACCACATACCTGATCCCTAAGATATCTACGACGATACATTTGTGGTTAAGTTCACAAAGAAGAATCCAGACTCCTTCAAGCTAATTCAAGGTTGGAGGCTGTTGGACGACAAATTCAAGTATAAAAATTGGGTATGTATGCTAAAGCCTCTTTAGCGAACACTTACAACTATGTAGTAGTCATGTATATTGTATGGGCTACCCAATAATACTAAGTTTTCAATTGAATGGATTCCTCTGATTGATGCTTGTTTTAATACCCATATCATGAATTGGCATTCCATCCTATCTAACAACGTAGCCACCACCATTACCAAATATCGACAAAAGAAAGCCTCCTTCTCAGATAACTTCCCTTCCTTTTGTTTTAGTGCCTACATTATGGATGCTATCTGTTTTTGCACAACATTTCCAACCATGGGCTGTAAATGGACCTTACAAGATCCTTACGCAATCCATCTAAGTCATAACCAAATATGGGAGTGACATTACATACCTCACCTCTATAAGATATTCCATGTTGTTGTGTTGCCCCTAAATCAAATGATTTTCAATAAAAAAACCCCTAGATTCTCCCAAGAAGCTCTAGCAAACCTACTTATTGTTGGCAACTATTTTATTGAAGAATTGTTCACCTATATTAGGTTTTTTGGTAGTACAGTTGATCTACACATACTTCCTCTATATGTTTCTAATAAGTTATTAGTGAGAGAGATTGAGTACCAAACTGTCGGAAAGGGCATGACTAAAGTTCTAAAAGATGGCAAGAAGTCATTATGGACCATTTTCCCTATCAAATGCAGTTCTTTTTCTTTAGCCAGTTTTTTTCTTGCCACTAATGAATCAGCACATATGGAAGCCCTCAGGCTTCATACGTTGCTGAAGAGGCAATTTGATCCAAATAAAGTGGCATACAATGTTAGTATTAGAGTTAAACTAAAGCCATACGATCACGACGATAATCATTTTAAGGATTTGTTATAGCCAGTTGTATCCTTCAAGCAAGTGGTTCGAATGAGAAAAAGAAAATCTAAAACATGAGGATTTTCAAAGATTTCAGGAATTCATAGAGGTGAGGCTCTAGGTGATCCCAATGTATCTATTGAAACCCAAGGATAAGACTAATCCAAGCATCACTATTGCTAGTGGAGGCCCTAGCTCTCAAATAGACTCTTAGATAAATAGTGAGAAGGCACCAGACATAGGGAAGTCCCAAGATGCCAATAAGATAGCTTAGTCTAGTAGAAAGTTGGCAGAGAAGCAAGTGATGAGCACCCGAGCTACAAAAATTGGTTTAGAAACCAAAGGTAGTAGTTTGGAGTAGGAGTGGCATCAATTTAATAAGAAATTGCAAGGCACTCCCAAAGCCTCAAATACCCAAGAAACAGAGGAATTCAAAACTCCTCCACATGTTCAAAAGGATACAGAGCCCAAGTCTTCCAATAAACAATCTACAGCTATAGAGGAACAAGCAACAATGTCCTAGCATACTAAAATAATTCCTGCTCTACCCAAATTAGAGATTGTTCTCAAAGTGACTAAAATACCTCCACTTGATGTCTTGTATAACCCTCTCCACAAGGTTGTAGTTAGAAGACAGAGGAAAAGGAGAAGGGTAGATGCACCTGAATTCCCACCTGGGAACGAGCCCATGGACATGTTCTGGAAGGACATTCATTTCAGTTCGACTAAGAACTTGACTAGATTATCATAGTTCATGGGAGCATATGCATTGGCCACTATGGAAAAGGCTACTGAGGTCTCTACTCTGCTAAGGAAGAAAGAGGAGAGAAATGCACAACTCGAACAAGAACTCAAGGTAGAGAGAGCAAGCATAAATAAATAGGCAGTAGAGCAACTAAAGTTATTACAACAAGACATCAACGTTTTGAATATTAGCCATGAGGCCGATATATCAACCAAAAACATGCAACTCCAGGAAATGTAGTAATCCATGGAAAGATACAAAGGCGTTCCCACTATTGAGGGGTTCATCAAAGAGGCCTTGGAATTAAATTCCCTTTTGTTGAGACAGCAAGAGTATTTCTGCCAAAAGATGTCACATATTAATCCCTATCTTACTACTAGTGAGCAACTGACAGATAAGAAAATTGAGTAGAGAATGGATTTTAATTATTTAAAACCAGAATCTTTGAGTTCATTGAGTGACAGGAAACAGAAGATGGAAAGAAGGCCAATCTACCTAAGATTGGAGAAAATCATATTGGGATGCTAGAGTCAAACAGGTTTAACTAGCAGTCACAACGGCAATGAGAGTATCAAAGAACATCATCAATGTAGTAAACAACATCTTGTTTGCGACCAATCTCATCAAGGAAGGAAATATGAAAGAAATTCATGATTTAACTACTTTGTATAAATACTGCCAAGAGAAGGTAGGGATTCAAGGAGAGGCGATTGCAAACTAACTACGACCAACCAGGAGTAGTATTGGCAGTATCAGGTTAAGACACATAGCCAGATTATGACTCTCAAGTTTTCCCTTCACATGACTTAAAGGATGTTTCCACCGCTCAGTGATGTGATCTTCACTTGACAGCTCAGGACTCATTTCGGGCCATCTCCTCAAATTCAACCGATTACCAATATTTGCGACTTAAAGAAAAATCCGGTGGACAAAAAATCATCCTCTTAGTTTCATTTATTTAGGCTCTATTTATTTTTGGAGTTAGTTATCTAGTTAGGAGGAAGGTTGTTTCAAACCTCCTCGAATTTTGTATAACCTATTTTTGCACTTTTAGTTAGAGTAGTATTTATACCCTTGTCATATGTTTAGAGAAGGCTCGAGAATTTTATCAAAAACATTTGAAAAGAATGCACTATTGTACGTTTGTGAATGCCTTGGTGAAATGATGTAACATGATTGTTTCTTTTAGATATCAAACTACTTTCCTTTTTTGATGCACCTTTGTATTCTTGGGAGACAATTTTATTTTAAGAAAGAAGTTGGTCTATGTTATTTTTCAAATGAGCAAGACTTCACACATATGGTACTATTATCATCTATGATTGATTCTACTTACATTTCATTAGTGGAAAAACTTTACTTTCATGCATTATATGTGAGATTATTATTTTTGTTAAGCGTTAGTTGCACTTTTCTATGATGCCTAGCTGAAGTTGTGATTTTTCATATATAAATCATCATATATGCGAGATATTTTGTAAATTCCTTTGACTAACTACTTAGTCAAAGGAATTATATTTTACGTTATCATCTCTGTTTGGTTGTGTTCAATCTTTATTATCACATGCTAAATAGATATCCTTGTAGATCGCATATCACATAAGGACACCCAGGTTTATATTAGAATAAGTTAGTTAGAGGAATTGCATTTTAGAATAGATCGCTTAGATTATCATTATTCTACCACAAGGCACTCATAAACCACCCACTCTCATATTAAAATCCCCAATCAGAGCCACCACTTTAAACAAAAAAGGAGTTGTCTTAAGGTCCGAATCGGGTTGTTATCCCCCATGTTTCGGTTGCCGAACATTGAGGTTGCAACATCAGTGAACCCAACTCATTTATCCTTGTGCTTTAGTTATTCAGAAAGATTGTGTGATTATTTCCTTTTGCAGTTACATGGTGTGAACAACTTTATAGTTATTTTTGAATTTTTGCATTAAATCTATTTTGGAGTTAAGTGTGAAATGGATCCGTGGCTTGGGAGTTAATTGAGTTATTTCTTTTATGTAACTCCTTTCTTGCATGTCTTCACTCACAGTCCTTATCTCAGTTTTCTTGCACTTGGATCATGCAAGAAGCCCTTTTCCTGTACCAGTGCATGTGATTTCCTACACTCCTGTTCAGTGACTTAGTTTAAAACAAACATTACATTCATTTCCTTGATTATCATTTCAGTTATTGTCGCAAGCAAATGGATTGTTAATTTCAGGAATTGTCTTCAACATTAAAAGTATATTTCTAAAAGATCTAAGAACAATTGTGTGAATTTATCATAGACATGTTATACTTGCATTTTATGCTTTATGACGAAGGAACAAAAAAACTTTAAGTGGATTGTCGAAGTTAGATGATACATTTAAGATCACTTAGACTACTACTTTGATACTTTGAGTTGTTTTCATTTCATGAAGTTTACTTCCTTTGCAAAATTAATTAATTAAAGCATTTATTTTCCATAGATAATTTATCTCATAATTTCATTTGCAATTGGAATTCTTTTTCAGCACATCTTTCAATCTTTTTGAAAGTAAATTAGAAACTTGGTGAAGGAAACTTTGCGTTGATGCAAGAGCTAGTCTCTTCTCATAGAAACAGAGTGTTCTAAGCCTTGAGGCTTAGATCACCTCCACAAAGAAATAAATCTTCAGTAAGGAAGGTAAAATATACTTTTACCTAGAGGCACTGTACCTACACTAGTGCAAGCACTTTGCAATAGTACAAGAACAGGTTGTTTGTCTAGAAGGAAGTTCAAGAGGAAAACAAATCTCTACAAAGGCCCAATTGTTGGACTGTTAGCCATCTATCTGAAGATAATCATAGCATTTCCTTCCACCATTTAAGATTGATTCAGTTGTGCGAAAGCTCCTTTACTTGATTTACTTACAAATTGTTCTTTTATATTCCAACACTAGAGTTTCTTTGGTGTCAATTGCATTTAAAGATTGTTTTCTATGTGATTTTGCAAACATTTCCTTTAATAAGTGGGATTAAGAATAGGGAAAGTACATACCACTTCTGGCATTACCTATGCTTCATCTCTAAGTATACGAAACCCGTGGGTTGACACTAAAGTGTTAAGGAGTTTTCTTAAGTGCAATTCCTACACCCAACACTTCCAACAAGGAGCAATTGGGTAGAAGTTGTCAAAGATGTAGTTCCATAGTGAGTGCGGGTAGCATTTCCTAAAGGAATATAGAAGGATAAAAGAAAGGGGAACTTGGAACTCTATCAAGTAGCAAACTCATTACAAGAGGAAGATAGCTTGTTACATATCATAGGTGAACAAGGATTTTTCCTAAGAAGAAGGAGAAACGAGAATTACTATTTATGGTAATATCATGGGTTCAAGGAAGAGTCACAATCAGAGAAGGAGTACTAAGATATCAAACATCGAAAGGGTGAATGATGTAGAATATCAGAGAAATATGGTTGATTTGAAATTAGAGCTTAATTTCTTAAAACAAGTGTTATAGGGAAACCAAGAAAATAAGAGTTATGGATGGATAATGAGGTAGAAGTGAGATGGCCTCTATTACAAAATGGGTTGAGGTAGAGAATGTATGTTAAAGTGAGAGAAGAACTCATAATAGCTAGTATAATTTGATTGTTTATAAAGAAGCCTTGTTGATTGTTGAAGAAAAGCCATAGATGTGGAGAAGATATGTATTGACAACCTGATGAACTATTGGATTAGTTCAGATTAGTTTGATGATTTGCTGATAGAGGCATCAAATAAGGCTAAGGAGACTTGTATTTTTTATGCTAATGATTTGGGTGTGAATATAGGTAATGAAAAACATTCAAATGAGAAGTTTTTACAAGTTGATGAAGAAATGAAGTCACTAGAGGAGAAGGTTGAAATTGAGAAATTTTTTGTTAAGTACATGTTTGTAAATGTCAAAGATGAGAAATTAATGGAAGCTACCATGGGAAATCATGATGGTACAAAAGGTACAAAATTTCTTCAAGAAGATAAATCTATGAGAGATAGAGTAAGGAAGAATAGTCTTGTGATAAAGATGGTAGAATTAGAAACTAGCATCGAAAATGTTGGTGATTTTGCAGTAGAACGTATATTTCTAGAAGAGATTTATCCAGGAGGATCGAAGAATCATCAATTAAGAAAGCCTAACATTGAGAGATTTGGGAAATTTATGTGCATGATTATAACGAAAGGTTCTATGGTGGAGTATTAAGGAGCTAAGGTAGATCATGACACATATACTCAATGAATGTAAAAATAAGAGCTTCAATTATTGCGGAATTACAAAGGGTTGCGCCACTATTGCGATAGTGAATAAAAGTGGCTAAGTTATGTAAGGGGGAGTTTCGTTGATGTAACAACCCTTGTTAAAAACCCATGTTAAAAATAAAAAGACCACGGTCATGGGACGCATATTCCAAGATTAATGGTGGGAAAGACATCCCACTGTGGGTGTTCATTTTGTTTATTATGAATAAGGAAATCGGACAAGGAAATAGCTAAGGATTTGGAAAGGAAAGATAACATTTTTGACACATTTATTTATGAAAATAATGGAAATTAGGACAAAAGGAAGGCGAAAGGTTACAGGTTGCATGTGAGGCAGAAAATGAAGGAAAATAATGGAAAATGAAGAAAATAGAGGCCTAATTGATAAAAGGGCTTTTGAGGATCAGTTGGAAGGATTTTACTTAGTTTTGAAGATCTCTCATTATTCTCCCTCTCTTACTCTTGAAAACTTAGATTTTTCTTGGAGCACTTTGGCATTGGATCAAGAAAGGAAAAGAAAGCAAGAGGAAGGAAGGAGAAAGCAAGGAAGAGTAGGATCAAGCATATACAATGAGATTCTTTGCAAGTATTGATTTGCATGTGTGTTTTCCTTGCTAGAGTCAGCATGAATGGTATTGCAAGTGGTTCTTTAATGTTATGGCAATGGTTTTTCTAGGTGTAACAATTTTTTTAGCCTAGCCTTGCCATTTCCGTATAACCATGTTGCGATGGAATTCTCATGTTTTGGTTGAGCTGGATTTCCACATGGATTCGAAGCTGAGTGAGGTGGATCTCTGAAATAAAGAAAACATGTCCTAATGATCCCTGAACTAGACTGTAGATTGCAGTAAAGCCAATGGCATAGTGACCCCTAAACTGAACTGTGGGTTGCAGTAAATCTAGGTATTGTGTGCCTCGATGAACCTAGGAATCCTAGACCATTTAATGGTGTGATATAAGTTAAATCCTAGATGTGGTTGCCCTTGATTAGGCCTAGTAATACTTGACAATGAATGGCGAGATAGAGAGTAAATCCTAGAGGGTGGAGTCTTGGTTTAGGGCCTCGTGATCCCTGGATCACAATATGGATTGCGGTAAAGGTTGAGAGACTAGGAGACAAGAAAATTCCTCACCATATAGATGGATAAATTTGGTGGCATCCATCATTGTTTTGGCCTAGTTTTGGGGTGGAGATTATGGCAAAGATTGTTATTACATGTTTATTGTGTTCGCCTAGTGATCTAGGATGGTGTACGGTGAAGCCTCGTTTCTATTAATTAGGGTGAGGTGGTTTAGCCTCAGGATGCCTTGGTTGGTTCTTTTTTTTTTAGTCCCACATTCATGCCTAGAATATTCCACAGGAGTGATTGGATGAAGTGATATTTGGCTTAGCTAATCTATGGTTGGGTAGACCTTGGTAGTCCCAATCCAGGTTGGCTTTTGTGTTCATTAATAAGAGTTTCTTTCCTTCGTATATCATGTCCCAATGTATTGGTTTATATGTGGATTCTATGGTTGATGTATCCTTGATATTTATGTTTTTATTATGCTATTTACAAGAATGTATTATGACAATGATGATGTATGGCTCTCCTCATACTTTTATTTGTAAATGAATGAATAACATATCTATGACCTAATATATTATAATGTAGCTAATGATATAAGGGAACAATGCTTCTTCGTGATTCTCAGATAAGTATGAAACCCAGATGCTTAGATTTGTTGTTTACACCTATATATTACATATTTTTGACATGTTTGACGAAATTCCTATCATGGCTAGTAGGGTTCCCCTGTAGACCTTATTAATTTGTTTGTAAATGAATCATTCTTATTTTCTGTAAATTCATTTTTCTAAGTGTCATTGAGTTCTAGGTAGTGACCTAGGATCTTGGCTTAACAAAGTGGCACAAATCCCAGAGATGCACGAACAGCCTTTGGCAGAAAAGTCCTTGGACACATGCATACCCATGATATGGGAGCACCCAAAGCCTCCTGGATGCATGCATGCCCATATTAAGGGAGAATCTCAGGGTTTAATGGTCTAAAGCTTCAGTTTGTCTCAAGGGTTGGTTACCTAAGTGGTTGGGAGGGCTATTGGGAGCTCTGTTGCTGATGTGAAAGGTTTTTGTGCTGTGTTTTTGTCAATTCCACTTCCCTAAGTTCACCTAGGAGGTTGAATTCCACTATAGTAGCCTCTCATCACATATTTACCTCGATTGGCTGGTTACTTAGGTAGATGAGGGATGAGGGTGTTACATAGTGGTATAAGAGTGGTCGATGCTCTCTTTCGGTCATATATGATACCACAGATTGGTGTCAATGTATAGTTCACCCCTCAGACTTGGTCGGTAGTGTGTTGGTCATGCATTCATGTCAGTTGCACATGCGTTCCTTATGATTGTAGTCCATGTGCTTGTTTCATTTGCATGGTGATGATCATGGTTGTAGTGATGTTTCCATGTGAAGGTTGATGGCATTGTTGTGGGATATCTCATTATGAGTGTATGGTTGTATATTCATTTTTTATGCATGTCGGTGTCTATATGTTGTTATACATGCATTGTCATGGTTATGGTTATACATGTATGGTAGGTCAAGCATGCATTATGAGGTCATTGTATGCAATTAGGTCATCATGATGATATTGGTATGTTATGATTCTAATGTGTTGGTTAAGATAAAGCAGGAGATACAGATCATTAGAGTGACATTGCAACATTAGACATTGGGGTAAGAGAATATCCTCACACATGTATTTCATGTTTCGCATGTAGGTATGTTAGTTAATGGATTTTTATATGAATTAAGGTTATACACATGTTTTTCATTTTATTTTTGTTGTGGTTACATGCATGGTAGATGCTAGTGAATCAATGTGATCATATATTCATGTCTCGTCTATTCATGAATGATAGTAACCTATTGTTATATGAAACTATATTCCTAATTTTATGGTCATTGCAGCTGAGGTCATGATGTTATTATGTTTTTTGCTAATTTGGATTGACTATGTAGACGGTTGGGGTTATCACATTAAGGTATGATTTGACATATTTGTGATAGTGTGTTGTACTAATCCATATTGATTGTGCATATGCGATTGCTAGGAATGAATGACAATTGTTTATGAGTTTATGGTGTGAACATGTTAGCTAGTTACTATTATGGATAACATGATCTTATTTGTGTTTGAGTTGATATGCTGTGAAGTCATATTGTGCTAATCTAGATTGATTGGGAAGACAAGATAGCCTCCCTTTAGACTCATTAAGGTATGCATTTTCTTATGTCGTTTATTTCGTGTTTGAATGTTTGGTGTCTATTATGTCGTCTATATGTTGTTTGAATGTTAAATTACTTGAATGATATGAGTATTTGTCTATAATATTTCTTGCTGAAATGATATTGTTTTAATATGGTTTTACTCATACATGTCTTGTGACAACTAATATGTACTAGAGTGTAATAGGTGATAGTTGTAGCCCTATGTCTAATGACTATTAGTTTACTATGTATTATAACATGATTGTTAGACTTGGTAAAGGTTGATCTCAAATTAATATTTATGATGTCTTTATCTTTTGAGTGTGAAACTGACATGTGTGACCAGTTGCAGGGCAACATGCTTAGTATTAGCTTGATAAGGTAATAGTTGATGTGTTTATATACCTAACAGTTGGGTGATATGATAGTGCGTAGTAAGACTTAATTGTAGCAAAGTAAAAAAGTGAAAGAAAGGAATTGGGCAATATTTCTTTGGCTATGTTTGAAAACCCTAATTCCAAACAAATGAGTGCTTTGCATACTAGAAGTCTTCTTAACCATGAATTTGTGTGACATTAGGATATGTTTGATATTTATAAATACATATTTGACGGGTATACAAGTTAGATCTAGTTATGTCTAGATTCGTTAAGGATTGGAGTCAATTGAGAGATGATGTCGATGTGTTTAGTTGTAAGCAACCTGCTTGGCACATCAAGGGGATTGCATGGCATGGAACTGCAATGAGATTCTAAAGAAGGTTTGGGTTGAGCTTTCCATTAGAAGGATTGGGAACCATGTGATTCGTTCATGGTGTTTATTTCTAGTCTTCTACTTTCAGTGTTTTGTGACTTGTTTATGCTTGATTTGAGGTTTTTTTTTAATTCTGGTGCAAGGCCTTGCCACTTTTCTGTTGTGTTGTGTTGTTATAGGTTTTCATAGTCTTCTTCCTGGTTGTTTCTTATGATTTCCTTTTAAGTTTTGAGCCTTGGGAATTGGTTGGGAAAAGAGGAAATTTAGTGAATCTAGGGGAGATTTGAATGAGACCCAACTTGTAATGAAGCTTTATGCATGTATAATGGTAATTGAAGGAAGGACTATGAAAAGTAGTTGGATTTTTTGAGTCCATTGGTGCAAATGGACCGATGGTAGGACAATCATGATAAAAGTAATCACTAAAGGTAAAGCAAATATAGTTTAGGTGACAGGTGCCTTCTCTATATCGGGAATCATTACTCTCAATGTTGTGCATGATTTGGAAAAATAACTAGGGTTCTCTTAACATTGACCTTATGGTATCTGGTAATTATGTTGTGATCATGATTATGTTGATATATATATATATATATATATATATATATATATAGATAGATAGATAGATAGATAGATAGAGAGATAGATATACATGTATGTGTGTATGTATGTCATGTCTGACAAGGACATCATGGATCCCAATTTCTTTATGCTAAGGTTTATATGCATATATGTATGTACGAAAGTTGTTATCTAACAGAGTAATCAGTGATCATGATTGTTTTATATTGATATTTATATGTATACATGCATGTATTAATGTCTATTTTTGACAAGGTCATTAGGGATCATTCTTGGAGGAATGATTGCTTATACAGGGGAATGGTGTTGGCTTAGTCGGGTATGACCCAGGTTTGGAAGTGATTTAGCTAAGAAAATCCCGATACTACTGGCCCTTTCGGTAACATTTCACGGAGCGTGGACTAAGGTCTCACCGAAAGTAGTATGGGAGGGTGCTAGAACCAAGTCTCTACACCCTAGGGATTTCTAATATGTGGTGATTGGCACGTGGTCCAACCCTCACACTTACTGTGCTACACGCACTTGAGGCCACCCCCCACCCTATGATACTATCTTTGCATAGTTCTAGCCGTAGAGCGACCCGTGTTATTTGCCCAAGTCTTCCTTAATTAGTCTCTGTTAGCTGATTACTTAGATTAAATTCACATATAAGCATTCATACAAGTATTCGTTAAGTGTGCACAGTAAATAAACAGAGCAAAAGTAATGTATAACATCAACATAAAGATTCCAGAACAAATGCATAGAATAAAATTTTCCTTATTATCTTTCAATCAAAGTACAGACTTGACTCCGCCCTACAGACTCAGCTACAGGGGTTTGCGCACTCAGCTACAGAGCGTCTTCCTACCATTATGACCTAGTACACCTCAAATTCCACACTATGCTCTAACCATGACTTCATTATTGTATCTATGCTCTACTTCTCCATTTACACTTAAAGCCTCGCTCTATTCATACAATCCCATGGTCTACAGACCATGGGTAGGCTGACAAAAATTTACATTATATTACAATACAATGCTTAGGGCGGACAACCCTATCACTCAATTGTACACTTTGTGCCTGTCCCTCATGGAGTTCTACATAATATTTGACCAAAACATGGGCTTTGAGCCCCAAAACACCTACTAGGGGGGATCCCATGCCATACAGGCCCCCAACGCAATCATCGTGACTCATCCTGAGTCACTTTGCTGGTGCGGTGATCTTAGCAATGATCCCCTCTAACTGTGCCTGTGTTGTTCGAAACTCTGCAGTGCACTCTTCTTCCATCTGTTGAATCTACTCCATTCCTCCTTCTGAATCATCTGTGTTTGACTCATGTCTCTTCTTTGGTATCGGCTTCTAGTGCTTATGTTTACAGTCCCATGCCTCTGTCTAGCTCCTCGGGTCGTGAAGACTATGCTTTGGTCAGTCAGTCAGATAGCTGACCCACTTGTGTAGGGCTTCAGGTGATTGCCATTTACTTTTCTTGGGAAGTGTTCTCCATTAGGCTTGACTAGATGGACCGTGCCTCTATTTGTGACCTCTTTTACCACATATGGTCCCAATCAGTGCATTATAAATTTTTTGGGAAATTGTTTGAACTTGTTGTCATATAGTAGCACTAAATTGTTTACCTTGAAGGTGCACAACTTGATGTGGTGGTCATGCTAGGCTTTTTCACGCTGCTTTTGTACCTACTGGTGAAATCTAGCTAGAAATCATTCTTCCTTGAGTTCTTCTAATTGCGCAAGCCTTTCTTCCAGAGCTTCCTAGTTCGTCATGCTTGTGAGTGCTGCTATTCACAGACTAGGTACGATGTATTCCATCAGCATGACTACTTTTGTACCATAGACCAACCATAATGGCATCTGTCCCATCAATTTCTTACATGTTGTCCTGCACGCCCATAACACAACGGGTACGTGTAGGTCCTAGTCGTCCCGCTACACGTTACATATTTTGGTCAACGTGGTCTCTAATATTTTATTGAATGCTTCTATTGTTACATTAGCCTATGAGTGGTATGGTGTACTTTTTTGGTGATAAACCTGGAACTCTTTTGTGAGCGCACTGATGGTTTCATTCATGAAATGTGTTCCGCGATCGCTCATTAAGATTTTCAGGCAGCCAAAACGTGTCAACATGTTTCCAAACAAAAACTTGGCAGTCATGGTAGCTGTCCAGTCCTTGACCAGTTGTGCTTCTGCCCATCATGTTAGGTACTCCATTGTGATGATGATGTAGCATGCACGGATCTTTCCCTGAGGTTCGATTGGGCCCACAAAGTCAATTCCCCATTTATCAAATAGTTGCAGTGTCATTTGGGGATTTAGTGGCATCTCATCCCTTTGTGATGTTTTTCTTGTCCTTTGACATATATCGCAGGCCTTACAATGCAATTTCGAATCTTGGTGTAGGGTCGGCCACCATAACCCTGTGCAAAGAATATTTTGTGGGCATGTCTCCTGCATAGTGTCCTCTTGCGACACCCCTATATTCTTCCACGAGGATCCAACCTTGTTCAAATTCAAGTATGTATCTTCTCAATATCTCATCATTGCCATCTTGTAGAGATGCCCTACGATGACAGAAAAGTCTGCCACGCACACCACCAATTCATTCTTCTGTTGGACTGAGTATGCCTTCAGCGTAGTCGTTATTGTCATAAAATGGACTATATCTTCGAAGTGTCCATCTGTGATGCATACTGCAAAAATTTGTGCATTAGGTAGTCCCTCCTCCAAATTTATTGGTTCCTCACCCGTCTCAATTCACGACAAGTGGTCTGGTCCTACGTTTAAGTGTACTAGCTTGACTATGACCTCAAAATCATATTCTTGAAACAATAGCAACCATTTGCATATGTGTCCCCCCAACACAGGCTTGTTCACCAAGTATTTCAATGAAAAATGGTTGGTATACATCTTGAAATGTCTGCCAAGTAAATAGTGTCGTTAATTTTGGAGCATGTACACCATTACCAAGCCTTCGTGTTTGGTGATAGAGTAGTTATCTTCTTCTTTGGACAATCTTCAACTTGCAAACGTGATTGGGTGATCCACACCCTTTGCGCCCTCTTGTGTGATAACAACTCCCAATGCAATAGACGATGCATCAACATGTACATGAAACTCCACGTCCCATTTCAGAAAGAACAAAATTGGCGCAGAGGCTAGTTTCCCTTTTAGGACATCCAAACTCTTCTTGCAATGATCATTCCAACAATATGTCACATCTTGTTTCAATAGTTTTTCCATCGATATGGCTATTTGGGCATAACTCTTGATAAACTTCCTATAGTAGCCAGTGTGCCCCAAAGTAATGCGTAACTGTTTGAAACTACGCGGTGCTTCCAAATTCATAA
Organism: Pinus taeda; assembly: GCA_000404065.3. Taxonomy (NCBI): domain Eukaryota; kingdom Viridiplantae; phylum Streptophyta; class Pinopsida; order Pinales; family Pinaceae; genus Pinus; species Pinus taeda. The sequence continues at coordinate 48,744 of APFE031430364.1, read as the reverse complement.
TAAAAACAATCTTCATAGGTTCCACCATCAAGCCTTGTTTGTAGACCACATGGCCTAGCAGGTTACCAAATGGAATGAGGAAGGTTCACTTTTTAAGGTTCAGTGCATTCTGGTGTTGGTGACAAGTATCCAACATCAACCGTAAGCTCGCTACATGGTGCTTAACTAATCCAAACAGAGTCCGCTCGTCTAGATAGACCTCCAAGAACTTTTGGATGTATTCTTTGAACGCCCCTACCACTATGCGCAAGAATATCGCTGGCACGTTCTTCAGTCCAAAGGGCATAATGTTGTACTCAAAGTAACCCCATTCCATTCCAAATTTTGTTTTTCTCCTATCTTCCTGTGTGATCTTAATCTGATGGTACCTTGAGAAGCCATCTGTGAATCAGTAGGCTTCTTGACCACCAACATTCTCCAATACTTCGTCTATGAATGGTGTCAGGAATGGATCGTGAACACAGGCATCATTAAGCTTCCTAAGGTCCACACATATTCTTATTTTTCCTTTCTATTTTTTCTCATACACTACCATAGGACTCACTGAATTAGATCCTTCCACTCGTTTGATAATTCTGGTTGCGAGCATTTTGTCTAATTTGTCGCAGACCTTTCTTTATACTTTGGGTTCAAGCGATAAGGCCATTGCTTAACTGACTTCACGTCTAGTTTCATGGTGATCTTCATCATCCCTAAGTCCCCATTGATCCCTTTTAAGTCCATGATTTTAGTCGGGAACAAGTCTTGGTATTCACAAAGTAGCTAAGCGACCTTATCTACCATAGCATCATCCCAACAGTGTTCCAACGTCCGATACTTCGGCTCTTCTTCTGTGCCAATTTTTACCTGCACATTATAACACTCCAACGTGCTTTTTAATTGTACCACCCATTTGAGCTGAAGTGCTTCCATTGGCTGTTGTGGTATTTTAAAGATAATGACTTTCACTACTTGTAGTGCATCGTCCACAGTATTTGACCAATGATATTCAAAGGTGAATGTTAACAATAATCCCTTGCGCAAGACATCCCATTCGCCTATACCATGCCAGAGTTTTGTCTCAGTATACCAATTCATGGGTATGACATCTAGGGTATGGTAGAATAAGTGTACCCATTTGGGCTATGGTTCTTCCATGTAGACCTTGGTCCATTTCACTAGGTGCATGTGTGGGTCTTCTCGTCCATTATATTTGTCTTCCTACCATAGTTGTGGTTTCCCAAATCGTAGGCACATCATCCTTTTGTATCCACACAAGTCCTAGTAATTTGCTTGATGTGTACCCCACCAGCGTGTGGGTGTTGCACGCAGTGCCCATTTCAACACATTGAACAACTACTGTTCTAGTACTATGATTTCAAATTTGCTTAGGAATTTATCCACCACCATTAATTCATCATATGTTGGCAGCTCTCTTGCCTCTATTTTCACACAATGCAGTGATCTAATCATCATGTTATAATTTAGCATTGTCAATTCATGCAACCAATTCTACCATCACTCTTCTTCTTCATCTAAATACGAAGTGTAGGAGCTTTCGTGCTCCCATGAGATTCTCCCATCTACAGTCGGATTCACCTAATCCTAGTCACGCACTGCTATCTTTTAAATCCAATCAAGGTCATCGTCGCTTTCATCCTCGCGCACTGGTTTAGTGCAGTGTGCTCCTTCGGCTGGGTCCAATGGGACTACTACACATAGTGACTTTTTCTCAAAGATAATTTTGCTCTTCTTGAGATTGATGGCTCCATTCATATTAGTGGCCCAGTCTATTCCTAACAACGTTGGATAGCGATTGTTGTCATCGACAATCTCTATTACCTCAAAATCTGCCTACATGCTCGTGCCTTCAATATCACATTTTACCCCTTGCAACCTCCCCATGGGCAAAATCTTTTGTTGGTTCACCATTCATAATTGAATAGGGGATCATTCTAATGTGGGCCTACCCATGTCTTCCCATGTTTGCCTCGGTAATACATTCATGCCCAAACCTAGATCTAGGATTACCTGATCCATTTCATACTCACCAATCTACGCAGTCAACCTCATTTCCTTTCTGGTGCGCAATGCATGCTTCCTTAATTTCTGAACTATGAGGGGTTCTCCTGACCATGTACACCTGGTGATTAGCTCCTCTAGTCCTTCAACCACCCTGTTGTTGTGCAACAATTTCCTGCATGTCTCCAAAAAGGTAGTGAGCATTGAAGGATCCATTCCTCACTCTAGTTGATCCTTACTACCTAAAATGGAAGCGTCCGTAAAGCTCTTCTTAGTTTCCATGAATGTCTCCTTTGCGCATTCTAAGTCAAACTCAAGTTCCTTTGCAAGAGCCTTGCGAACCCATGTACTTTCCTCTGGCTACTTTCCCTTATCCTCTCCCATGGCTGCACAACTTTTGAGCATCAGGTTTATGTTCAAGTCCTCTTTGTGTGGCCCAGACCTCATCATTTGTATATTCTGAGTCAGGGGAGGCTAGAATACCCCTTTTTCACACATCTTTATGATCAACGTAGGACAATATATTGTTTCATGATCAAAATGAGCATAATACGAACAAGATATCCTCGTCAAGTTGGTACAATCATGGGCATAATGTCTTGGTCCTCCATAATTGTAACAAATTAACTATTCGCAGCCCCTTCCTGGTCCCATTCCACCTCATCCCTGATCTCGCCCCTGAAATCCACCACGCCATCCCCACATCTAGGTCGAGGGCTTGCGCTTTGGTCTACATCCTATAGGCTAGGGTCCGATCCATCATTATCTCGTACCTGTGGCAAGTGCACTCATCGTGGCCTACCGACCTGTATAAATTACAAAACAATTGTTGGGGTGTCTGTGTTTTTTTTCTGCAGTAAATGACAATTTTCCATCATGTGTTTCCCTCCTATCGGACATATGATGCATCATCAAGTGGTGTCACACTCAACCCTACCTATGCCTCCAGTCTCAGTGGAATTGGTCCTCCTCTTGCCAAGTAGTTCGCAAAAACTAGGCAATGATCCTTTTCATGGCCCTGGCCTTTGCACTTTATGCACCATACCTCCTCACGTGCCTCTGACCATGGTGCCCTATCCTGCTTCAATCTTTGCATTTCAGAACACACATTATGTAGTTGCGCGTGGATTTTTTGAACTTCTAAACCAGGTTCCTATATCAAGGTCTCATCTATTCTCATCGCCATCTCCAGCACTTCGGCCTCGGTAGAAAGTTTCTGCTGTGACAGCGCCATCCTCAAGTGTGGTGTTAGAGATGATACAAACCATGCATGATGTTGTGCATCCGTTAGCATCATATTGGCCTTGTGGATTATAGTCTTCTACTTTGGTCTATATTCCATGGGGTCTCACTTGGAAGCATCGCGATCTCTTTAAACTCGATGATTGATTGTGTTTCTAACTTTGGTCTGCTAAATTACCTGTTCATAATGTTATGCATCTCTACTATCCCTATGTTTGGGTGGTCATTATAATGCTTGATATACCATGTTAATGCGTGATCCCGCATCACGCTCACCAATGTAGCCTTCTTAATTTTGGTGTCCATGACACCTTGTGCTTCCCATACTACTCTTACAATGAACCAGAATTGGGACGGATCCTCATTCCCTAGTCCTTTGAATATTGGTAGTTTGATCACGCTTGCCATACTGCACTATGGAGGCAATGGAGGTGGAGTAGGTGGAGATGTAGGTGAGGAAGGTGAGGCAGGAGGTGGTGTGGGTGGAGGCGGGAACCGCAAAATCCACTACCTTATCAAACTGACCTCACTTCTCGGAGAAACCTTCGCAAGCTCATCCCCAGTTTCCTATGAGGGTGAAATTAAGGGTTTGTTTTCTACTTCTTCACTACATCCACTTCTATAGATATTTCTGCTCCATGTAGTCCCAAACATTAATTTATTCACATAACTCACTTTTCACAAAACAAGATCTTAATCTAGGTGTTTAAAGATTTAATATACTTACCTCGCAATCCCTTGAGAAAACGTCACTCTACTTCACAGTAATTGACGGTTGTGTCTACTGCAAACTAAATGATAAATCCCCCTATTATCTGGTCAAGCCAATGGTCTGTGGCTCACGTGATCTTATCTTCTGTTGCTTCTAGTCTATGCACTAATTCTGGAGTCCACACTATTGGTTGGTTGAGCCTACACCTTTCCTGGCTAGCCTTGCAATCCACTCATACAGCTCATATAGAAAGGATGAAGAGAAAATATCATGGATTTCCGTATACACGTAGCGATCCAGCCACTTTTTCTTAGATACTTGTGAAGTTCTATTATCCTATGCCGTGAACTCATGACTCTTCTTGTCCGACCACTCTTCAATTTACTTCTTTGTTGGGTTCCAGTGGCACGACATCAGAAATCCCTTATGCATATCCTGGTCCCAGCAACGGAACCATTTGTTAGCTTAGTGGAGCCTGACCCAGGTTCAGAAGTGATTTAGCCAAGCAAATCCTAGTACTGTTGGCCCTTTTGGCAATAGTACATGGAGTACAGACTAAGGTCTCACTCAAAGTAGTATGGGAGGGTGCTAGAACTAGGTTTCTGAACCTTGGGGATGTATGATATGTGGTGATTGGTACGCGGACCAACCATCGCACTTACTGCGCTACACGCACCTGCAGGTACCCCGCGCCCTGAGATAATATCTTCGTGTAGTTCTAGCTGCATCATGACTCATGTTATTTACCCAATTCTTCCTTAATTAGTCTCTGCTAGTTGATTGCTTAGATTATATTCACATATAAGCATTCATACAAGTATTCATTAAGTCTGCGCAGTAACTAAACAAAGTAAAAGTAATGTATAACATCAACATAAAGATTCTGAAACAGATGCACATAATAAACTTCTTTTTATTATCTTTCAATCCCAAGTACAGACCCAACTCCGCCTTGTGCACTCAGCTACAAGAGTCTGTGCACTTAGCTGCGGGCTCTACTAGGTCTTTGCGCGCTCAACTACAGAGCCTCTTCCTATCACTACGACCTAGTACACCACAGGTTCCACTCTATGCTCTAAGCATGCCTTCACTATTCTATCTATTCTCTACTTCTCCATTTACACTTAGAGCCTCACTCTATATATACAATCCCATGGTCCATGGACCATGGGTAGGTTGACACAACTTTACATTAAAATACAATAAAATTCTTAGGGCAGACAACCCTATGACTCAATTGTACACTTCACGCCTGTAATTCATGGAGTTCTACACCATATTTGACCAAAACTTGGGCTTTGAGCCCCAAAACCTACTACGGGGGATCTCATGCCCCACAAATGGCATGAAGAGGTTCTTCCTTTACGAGGAATGAAGTGAGAAAAATAGTTGTGAAAAATATATGAGGCCAATGTCATGTGGATATGAATTGATATTATGTAATTTTATTATGTCTGTGTTTGTGTTATGATAGGTAACATTGAAGGGTACATGAACGGAAGGAAAACAATGTGCTTTGCGACATGCTAGGATAAGCATGGATGGTGGAGAGAAACTGGAAGATCGGTTGTTTAGTAGACATAGTGTGTTTTTGGATGTCCAGTGTTATTGTTGTGTATATGTTGTGGATGTTATATGTTCAGTGGTTGTACCTATGGTGATCAGTAACTTTCTAGATGCAGTATTGTGTACATATGATGTTGTATGCATGTTGTATATATGGTGTTGTGTAAATATCACATATGTAGTGCTGGGTATAGATGGTGCTCTGTACATGTTGGATATGCTTTGTTGTATAAATATGCTGCTATGTACATGTTGTATATGCAATTTTATGTACATATGGTGTTGTGTGCATGTCGAACATATGGTACATATGGTACTATGTACATGTGGTGTTGTGTGCATGATCGTACATGTGGGACTGTGTGCATGTGGTGATGTGTACATGTTGTGCAGGTGGTGCCATGTACATGTGATGTTGTGCACATGTTGTGTAGGTGGTGTTGTGTACATGTGACATTATGTAAATGTTGTATGTATGGTATTCATGTACATGTGGTATTGTGTTCATCTCATACATGTTGTGTTGTAGGCATGCTATACTCTGTATGCACAGTGTGTCATTGTGCCATCATGACACATGTATTCCTTGTGTTGTACTCTGTGTACGTATGTGTATTGTATTGTACATCAAGTCTAGGTGTATGTATTATGTGGCAGTGTACACTAGATGTAGGCATATGTATTGTATTGTCTTATACACTGGGTGTACGTGTTGTATCTCAAGTGTAGGTGCATATATTGCATCACTTTTTATGTCATTTTTGGTTGTATGTGTATGATGCACACTATGTGTATGTGAACATGGTTGAGGAGAAGGAGTTGGGTGTTTGTTAGGTGTGGAAACTAATCCGGAGTGCATAGAGAATAAGGACAAAGGTAGAAGGTAAGGATTGGTTAAAGGATAAGTATCAGTATTTTATTTTAGTTTTATTATCCATCTAATTTATGACTATGGTCTATGATGATTACATGTGACCTATGATTATGGTTTATTATGGTTACATGTGATTTATGACTTTGATCTATGATGGTTGTGTTTTAGAATAACATAATGTGATTATACATGATGATTTGTTCAGGGATGCTAGTATGACTTATTGTGACAGTAATTGAACATAATTGCAAGTATATCTTATTGACGAGGTGCCATTGAGGTGTGTTTTGAATTTATTCAGTTTATTTTGAATCTAATGGAAATTATGTGCCTATTACAGGAAAGCACGCGAAATTCTGAGTTGGGTGGTTGAAACTGACTATAAAAATTATTAGCAGCAGTGAAAGAAATTAGAACAGGTAGTAGTATACTGGTAAAGTACTTCAGGAGCAGGGTCATTGTGGGACACTGGTACCTAATAGTGTCCATTGATGTCCATGTGGCAAGTATATGCCTTGTTTTTTTAACCTTCCCATGCGAGGTAGCCTTGCCAAGGGATGGGTCGCCCAAGATAGGGGATTTCATGGAACTTGGAAGGTGAGTGACTACATGGAAGCGATGACTGGATTGCCCAAGGGACTATGTATAAGAGAAGGGAAGGACAAATGGATTTTTTTTGGTCATTAACATTTCTAGATAGAATCAGATGCACATTGGGAGTGCGCCCTTGAATAATGAGCTCGTAATTGTTCACTGAGAAGAAAAGTGCCAGGGGATCATAGCACTAGACATTGGATGTAGCCTTGACTTTAGAAGTCGATTCTAGACTTCTTTAGAAGGAAGTGAATCATGGAATTACTTTTGAGGGTCTAGGTGTGAGCCTCTCAGTTCCTTTGTTGTTTGGTATGGGCATCGCATCCTTTTATTTGTTGGTTGAGAAAATCTGTGCATGTTTATATTTGTGTATTATTGTAAATATTGTATCGAGCTGGATTTATAAAGCTCCATAGAAAATATTATTATTTGTTATGTGAAGAAAATTTGTATGTGTGTATATGTGGTTATTATTGTAAATAATGTAATGAGCTGGGTCATAAAGCTTCATTAAAAGGTATGGTTGTCATGTTTTAGTAGATGGTCATTGCAAATATTGTAACAAGATATGTTGTAAAGCTCTATGGGCAATATGTTTGTTTTTAGCAGTTTGATGGTTATAGGTGTCATTGAACGCCGATGATGGTGTTCCCCCAAGGGGGAAGGTTTTGTAACACCTCTGGTTGAAAATCCATGTAAAAAAATATAAGGCCATGATCATGGGACATGCATTGAAAGTTGAATGCTGAGAAAGACACCCTGGTGTGTGTGTTCATTCAATTTATCATGGCTAAGGAAATTGGCAAAGGAAATGGATAAGGCTTTGGAAAGGAAAAATGGAATTTTTGGCACATTTATTTATGAAAATAATGGAAATTAGGAGAAGGGGAAGGTGAAAGGTCACATGTTGCATGTGAGGAGGAAAATGAAGGAAAATAATGGAAAGTGAAGAAAATAGAGGCCTTATTGATAAAAAGAAATTTTAGGATCAGTTGGAAATATTTTTCTTAATTTTGGAGCTCTCTCATTATTCTCTCTCTCACTTTTGGACACAGATTTTTATTGGACAACTTTCACATTGGATGAAGAAAGGGAAAGAAGGTAAGAGGAAGGAAGGAGAAAGCAAGGAAGAGTGGGATGAAGTAGCTACAATGGGATTCTTTGTAGGTATCGATTTGCATGTGTGTTTTTCTTTCTATATTTTCCATGCATGGTATTGAACATGCTTCTTTACTAGTATGGCATGGATTTCTCCATGTGTGATAGTGTTTTCATCCTAATGTTACCATTTCCATATAGCCATGTTGTGATGGGGTTCTCATGTTTTGGTTGAGTTGGATTGCTAGATGGATTCCAAGTTTAGTGAGGTAGATCTTCGAATGAAAGGACACATGGCCTAGTGATCCCTGAACCAGAATGTGGATTTCAGTAAAGCCACTGGCCTAGTGACCCCTTAACCAGATTATGGGTTGAAATAAAGGAAATTATTGTGTGCCATATTTGACCTAGGAATCCTCGATCGACTAATGGTGGGATATACAACAAATCCTAGAGGTTCTTGCCCTTGATTAGGACTAGGAATCCTTTTTGGGAAATGGTGAGATATATGGTAAATCCTAGAGGGTGGACTCTCGGTTTAGATCTTAGTGATCCCTGGATTAGACTATGGATTGCAGTAAATCCTGATAGAGCAGGAGAAAGGAAAATTCCTCATGGTGTAGGTGGAGAAATCTGGTGGCATCCATGCTTATTTTGGCCTAGTTATCAAGTGGAGGTCATGGTAAATCCTGTTATTACATTTTTATTGTGTTGGCCTAATGATCTGGGATGGATTATAGTCATCCAAGATGGATTATCATAAAGCATGGTTTGTATTGATGAGGGTGGGGAAGTTTAGCCTCGTGATGCCTTGGTTGATTATTTTTGTTCGAGTCCCAAGTTCATGAAATGGGACGGGGGTGATTGGCTAAGGAGATATTTGGCTCAACTAATCTATTGTCGAGTGGAATGTGTTAGTCGTATACTGGGTTGGATTTTCCATTCATTAATAAGACATTATTTCTTTGGTATCTTATGTGTAAATGTATTGTTTTATATGTGGATTTTGTGGCTGCTACACCCTTGATATTTCTTTCTTTATCATGTTGGTTATAAGCATGTATATTGGCAGTGATGATGTATGGTTCTCCTCATGTTTTTATTTGTAAATGGATCAATAATGTATCTATGACATAATAGATGATAATGTAGTTAATTATATAAGATAAAAATGCTTCATAGTGATTCTTAGATAAGTATAAAACCCTGATGTTCGTATCTCTTGTTTACACCTGTATATTACATATTTGTGACATGTTTGAAAAAATTCATGTCATGGCTAGTAGGGGCCTACTCTAGACCTTATCATTGTTTTTGAAAATGCATCATTGTTATGGGGTAAATTCATTTCCAAAAGTGTCATTGAGTTCTCGGCAGCGGCTTGGGTTTTAGGCCTGAAGAAAAGGAAAAAAATACCATAGACGCAAACACAACACTGGGCAGGAAAGTCCCTAGACAAATGCATACACATGATGTGGGAGCGTTTAGAGCCTCGACAACGCATTCATGCCAATATCATGGGAGTGTTTAGGGGTTTAATGGTCTAAAACTTCATTTGGTCTCAGTGGCTAGTTACTTGAGTCATTGGGATGGCTCCCGGGAGATATGTTGTTTACGTGGAAGGGATTTGTGGTGTATTCCCATCGATTCCACTTACTTAAGGTCACCTAAGAGGTTTAATTGCATTATATGTTCTCTTGTCACATATTTACCTTGGTTTGTGGGTTACTTCAATAAATGTGAGATGGAGGTGTTAAAGTTGATATATATATAAGGGTATAACTCTTTCATATTCTCCCACTATGATGTATTTATAACATTGATTATTATAATGTAAGGTGATTGTAAATAGGGTTGAAGGAATTACATGTTTAGAATAGGTTGGAGACTGTGGGATTTAAGCAAGGTCATAATTAGGCTTGTATCAACAAACCAAGACAAGTGAACCAAATATGAGTTTCACACATTCTTAAAAATTTCAAACAAATCAATGAAATTCCAAGCTATATTAGATGAGGATCTAGCTATAATTTACTAGGTCAAATGAACATTCATGTGAACAAAATGTCCACAATATTGTGCATAAAATCAACATATCAATCTTCTTTTCCATTAATGATTTATTTGTAACACATTGAACCATATTTTTGCAAAATTGATCCTTCTATAAATTGTTTACATGAATCAAGTGATTTCTTTTACACTAGTGTTTTTCTTTTCCAACTAGCAAATTTTTTGTTGTCCATATGGGAATTTGTTTGTTTCGAATCTCATGGTTCTTTTTCTCATATAGTGCTTTGTTGGTTTCTCCTCTATATATTTTTTTTTTGTGTTTTCAAAACTTTTAATATGAAAATAATATTGCATTAATTTCTTGCTGGAGAATGCTATTGGTGTTTTTCATTTCTTTTGATGTAGCATAAGTATCTATGTTAACATGAATATAAGTACCACAAAAGGATTTTATTATTTTTACAATTTATATAGTGCACATTAATATTTGAAATATGGTGATTGGCTTTGTGGTAGGTCATGTGTGTTATGCGGGATTTACGATTTCAGGCAAAAGTATCTCACCTAGGTTTGATGGATAACCTAGAACAACAAACAAACATGGAACAAAATTCTTTCATTAAAGTAAGTAGATGACAGTATGAAGCCTACCTGGAATTTGCCACATGCTTCGCTCCTTATTTAGCTTAAATTCTTCAATTCCATCTCTGATTTCCAAAATTAGAACCTGCACATTCAGATGGCACAAGCTGGGAAACTACAAGACCTATGGAGTATCATCTATGTATTATATATAACATATCAACATTATATTAAAATATATTAAATAATGACATCACATAGAGGAAAATAGATAATTATTTGGATTAATATAAATGGAAGGAGTTTACAACCATAAATAGGTGTTGATCTTGTAGAAGAGCTCCTCCAAGGCTGATTTGTGCTTTCCTTGTCGAAATTTATATCTCAAATCACCTGAAATGAATAAAATAGAGCCTCTCACCATAGAATCATAAGGCTAACATCAGTCTCCAATATTCATCCCCTTGCATATGGAAGTTTTCAAATTTATAAAGGAGTGGGGTCCGTTAGGATTTATTATCCAATTACCAATCTAAGGTTTTAGATCCACCTTTGATGGGATGATCAGATCAAAGGATAAGGTATGGAAAATCAAAAGTAGAGTAGGATACGGTATAAATTATTTGTCTGAGATAAATGATTGTAGCAAACACTGCAGGCTTTTGGAATAGGATGCCTTCAAAATTTATCTCTTTTTCCAAAAATTCTAAAACCAATGTAGGTGCAAAGGGGGGAAAACTGTAGGTGATGATCATAAACCAGAGTGGAGAAACCTGCAGGTGATAACAATAGACCACGGTGGAGCAACCTATAGGTGAATGCTATCCAATAAGAGGCCAGGGTATGTTGGTCCTAAAACTGGCTCAAATGATGTAGTTTCAGAAAGAAACTTAGGGGGATGAGAGGTACATGCTAAGGGCTTTGTGTAATGATGATGACAAGTGGAAATAATATGTTGATTGATCCCATTAGGAGACGTATTCATAAGATGTGAAAAAATAGCCTATAACATATTGTCCCCTAAAGCACAAAGTCAAAAATGATGATTTATGACTGAAGTGATTTAACTTGTGACAAGTCAGGATCAAGACCAACTGGCAAGCTTCATTTATTACAATACATTTACATCAAGACATATTTATTGTTGAGGGAGGTATACTCGTACTCACCACATACACTAACATAACATGTACAATGATCAAAAGAAATGTCCACATATAACAATTGGTGGACCGATGATAGGATTATTGTCTTCATGATCATGGCCATCATACATTTTGATCTCTGTATAATCCTAAAATTGCAACCCATCTGGATGAAACTAGATCAAGGGTCTTCTATCTCCTTCACATAACCAACCAACATACAAGTCTAGCCATGTGAATCAATGAGCTAAGGTCAAACATAGTAGACACCATTAAAAGACATGAGAGAAACACCTATGATGTTAATGGATGTCAAGGTATTCCTGTATAATCCATCTGGTGTGAATAAATGAGTTGATGTCAAACACCACACTGAATCTTTCGGTGGAAGGCCATTGATGTAAACCTATCACTCAGTGAGGAAACTTCTAATTGATTTATGCAAGTATGAAGGTACAAAAGGGTGTTTCTAAGTCAAATTCCCAGATAATGAGTTGATGTTGACATGAAGCGACCCATCGCAGAAGAGACTTGATGTATTATTATGCAACCAGCTCACAAAATATTAGAAGAGATAGATCAATGACTTCAAAATTATCCTCATCGAGGGGGAACCTCCTTTACATTACACAAATGAAAAATTATTGGATGACACAAATGATAAGACCTCCTTTCTTTATATCGGAGTCTAAGGTGTCACAATATAATTAGAGCCTACATAACAATAATATTGTAAGGAAACAATAATAACAATAGTTGGCTTCTATGGGGCACAATAATAATAATATGGGGACTACATGGGCACAACAATACAATAAGGGGCTAAACTAGTAGTACAAAGTCCCAATCTTGCCCATCTCCTTCAAAAATGTGTCGGCCACAATGCTTGAGTAGTCCTAGAAGCATCTTTAAAACATTCTCGTCCTTCTATGTGGAATATATAGTGGGAAAGTTCTTGCACTTGATGAGATACTTTGAAACTGATCAATTTAGTAATTTTTGGGTTCTTCTTTTCATGATTGTTGCAAGTTCCAATATGGTCTTTCCTTCCATGTAAAGTTCAGGCAATATTGTTTGAACTCAAATATTGTCACCTATAACCTTCTTTAAGCATGAAACATGGAGAACTCGGTGCACTCGAGAAGATGCATGAAGATCCAATTTGTATTTCATAGCACCAATATTTTGCAACACCTTGTAAGGACCATAATACTTTGCTGATAATTTATTATCCTTCTTAGCTTGCTTGAGTGACATTTTCTTGTATGGTTGTAGTCATAAAAATACCTAGTCGCCTACATTAAAACTTATTTCACTGTGATGTTGTTCTTCCTATTGTTTCATTCGATTCTATTCCAAAGTGAGATGATCATTTAAGGTTTAGATAAATGGTTTTTGATACTCGATGTGATCTTCCACTACTTAAACCTTAGAATGATTGTCCAAGAATTTTTGGAGATCAAGAGAAATAGATGATTTAATTGTTTGAACCTCTAGTTAACATAATTATTCAATTACACCATGTTTTTCTTTCTTTAGAAACTTTTTCATAGCATTAGAGACGATTATCTTCTGTTGTTTCCCTACGATACCCCTTAATTCAACTTACTTTTATTCAAAAATAAAAATCAAGAAAAGTTCTTGAAAACTGAAAGTTATCATCCCCAAAGACTGTAACTGTTGGACTCCTAGTACAACATCAGCACCAGCCATTGGAATGGAAATCATTGCTCTATTCAAGACATATTCTCATTGATAGCTTGATATTATGGCACTTTCGAAATAAATTTATGGTTCCTCCATTCGCAACCATTACTTGACACTCTTGTGTTAGATATAAGAAGTAATTCAATTCCTTAACTATCTTACAAGGAATGAAATTATGGGTACTACCCAAATCAATCAACATTATTACATTTTTCTTCTTGATATGCCCTTCTATCTTGAGACTTTGAGGAGTGGTAATTCATGTGAATGCATTACAAGATATGGTTAGATTCATTTCTTCACTCTCTGGGGTTGGTTCTCGATGTATATCCTCTTATTTTGATGTTTATTATTCCTTTTCTTCATCCTCTTTCCCATATATGTAAATTAATTTATTCTCAGCACATATATGGCCTTTAATGTAATTTATATCACAACTATAACAAATCCATTTTTCTCTTTTTTCTTCCAATTGTTGTGGTGTCAACTTTGTAGGTTGTGGAATGTTAGGAGCAACAACACTTCCATATTTATAATTATGAGTGGTAGGCTTCCCTGTTTCCATAATTTTTCTTTCAATTTTCCTTTCCAACTTGATTGCTTTCTCCAATGATTCAGGCTCTCAAAGGAGAACCTTACGTTGTTAGTTATCTTTTAAAGTCCCTATGAAGACTTCAATCCTATGCTTCTCTGAAATATAATTTACCCTTATATTAGATTTTTGGATGTCCTCAATGTGCACTGCCATTGAACCCTTTTGTTTGAGATTTATCAATTGGCTAAAGAAGGTGTTGCTCTTTGTATCCCCATAATGGGCTATCATTTCTCTCGTGAAAATTTACCAGGTCACAAGTAGTTTACAAGAACAAAGCCCTCTATACCATATGAATTGATTTGGTTCTAAATTTAAGTATGAAAAATGTACCTTTTATGGTGGTTGAACATCATGTAGATCAAAATATTGCTTCATCTCTAGTATCCAAGTTACAGAATCATTACCATCAAAATTAGTCATATATATCTTTGGAATATGTTGGGTCTTCAATCCAATGTTAGATTCTATGAAATCATGATTAACATTTGCTTTCATCTTAGCATGGTTTTCCTTTACTACATTTTCTTCATTATGAAACTATTGACAGTGTTGGACCCACCAAAATCAAAGGATCTTCCTAGTATGATGTCCCAACTAGACCTCACACCGTTTGGTGTAGGATTCCCAACCAGTATGATGACCCAGTTACCATTATCTTAAATATCTTCCTCAACTCTTGCTTGTTAGCACATGAGAGTGGTTTTCTCTATCTTTGATAAGGGAGGCTTGCGTGCCTGGTCAGTGTCAGTGTCACTTGTGTCAATGGTTCTTTCACTGTCGAGGGAGAGGGTGAGACTGAGTTCTAGGTTCAGTAGGAGTAGTCCTAACATTGCTAGGAGCACACAACACAACAGGACATGCACAGGGTTCAGAGGACCAATCCACACAGATATGGTAGTCACAACGTACAATGTAAGTTAACATGTACAACACTCAACAAATCAGTGCAAAGGAGTGCAATGGTTGCTCCAACAAGCATCATGTGAATGATATGTGTGATGTCCAAGAGAGTAGTCTACATGGGCTAGATAGCATTAACAACATATGTAACACATTTCCATTAATATATTATGCATTACAACAAATGAAACAGTTTAGATGTAGAACATAGGTTAAAACATCATGCATTACAAGTGTTAAAAATTAGTCTTACGAAAGATACAATACATGTATGGAAATTTGTTAGCCTATTAGCAGGATTTTGAATTAAGTGAAAGTTCATAGACACATCATTACACCATACATCACTAACCCCGACTACATGGCATTGGAGCCATTACTTACTCCTTAAAGAAAAGATTATACAATGTCTTTGCTATGTGGGAGGAGTTGAGGTGAAAACGTCCTTTACATGTGAAAATGAGGGGGTATTTATAGCCAAGGGTGAAATTGACCCTTGTAGATGTTTGAATACCCTCATGACCATTTGGTTTCCATGAATTTTTGACTTACATTACTCTTTTCTCAACAAGTGGGTCTCTTTGACTTCCATGTTACATCGCATTGATTGAAAACATAGCCCATAGTGGAGATGTGGGTGAAATGACTCATGACATGACTCATCATGACTTGATATGTTAGTGCTAGTATATTCATGTTGTTGATGGAGTGCATGTTAAGCTACAATGTTGTTGGGTAATGGATGTCTTCATGGTGTATCATAGCTTCACCTCTGCATGGCAAAGTTCATGGAGTTTTCAACGGCCCTTGGTTTGCTTGATGAAGAATGATCATGTTGTTCCTTGCTTGCATGCTTGGAGGCTTCACAGGCTCATTTGCTCATGAAGGGACATGTTCATTGCATTTGTCTGCTTCATATGCTTCATTTCTTTGTCCATTGGTTAACCTTTCCTTCTGCATGTGCTCAATTCATTCATCCCATCTGTCGTCTTTCCATGTTTTTTGGTGTACATGTACCTGTAGTCACTCATGATGAGACAAACTCAAATACAAAATCCCCTAGTCTACCATGGCACATGATCATTTCAGATGGAGGTGACCAAGAGAGGTGGCAAGGTTGTGAAGAGGGGTGATGGCTTTGGGCACCGCTGATGAAAACTATGCAAGAGTCACTGAGTGATGGAGATGGGAAATCTGAGTCAACAGTGACTGCCTACAAGATCTGGCTTGACTGGGAGGAAAATTTGTGAACAATTTGGGAGGGATAGTCCGAGCTGTAGGAAGGAAAGTTAGGCATGCTTTGTGTAGTTCTAGGATAAAATGGGAAGTGGGGGCTGGACAACCACATTTTTTCAATTTTCCAGAGGAGCAGGCTCGGTTGCATGAAGCATCAACATGCAGAAATTGCATAGCCTTTCAGAGGAACTGCCTAGGAGACTAGTAGCCAAAACTACGTAATTCCCAGAGGAAACTAGCAGTTGGTTGTTGGGGTCGCTGGTAGCCAAATATTCACAACTCCTAGAGGGAACAGGAACTTGGCTACTTAGTCACTGACATCGGAAATTGCGCAAGTCCTAGAGGGAACTGGCAGTCTTCTGCTAGGATCTCCTAGCAGGGAAATTGCACCCAAGTTGGGAAGTCGACCTACTGATCATCTCTACAAAATTTATGAGCTAAGTGGACTACTAGACAATAGAAGGCCTACTCATGAAAGATGCACAATTTCTTAGGTAAGCAATCGGTCAACTGTCTGGATGACTGACTGGGAAATCTATGCAATTTTTTGAAGGAGACGGGGACAGGAACTTGGTGTCTGTCTAGCCTGTGTGCCCAAATTCCTCAGTTAGTTAAGTGAGTGAGGCTAGTGGCCTCTGTGCAATGTTTGAAGGGAGTCAGTTCTAGGGTGATTGTCAAGTCCGGCTATCTAGATCATCAAAATGGAAGTTGGTTGAATTGCTTGTGGGTAGCGTAGCTTGGAAAGACAATCTTGGTGCTTCTACGTTGTTCTGGTTAGCAGTTGATCAAGTCAATGGCAAGGTAACGACCCAGTGTTAGAGGGGAGTCTGCTGATCAAGACTTCAGCAAAAATGACTAAGTGTGTGAACGATTGAAGGATGCATAGGTGATCATACAAACACACACTCGCATGAGTCGATGATGAAATGACTCAAACCATCTAGGCACACATGTTAAACATGACTAATCGATGGTGTAATTGACAAGTGCGACACTCATTATTGACCGTTCATTAATCGATATGATGCTTGCATGATAGTGAATGTGACATTATGTGTGCATGTGACAAATTCTTTCATAGCAAACACAACAAGCACATATGAAGTGAAGACTTCAAGCATAATGAGAAGATGGTCACAAGGATGACTTAAACACTAGCATGCAGAAACTTGAATGAAATGAACAAGCAAGGTGGATGCGAGGACTCATATGAGCTCATGGAGCAAACTTGTGTGTGTGCAGTCATCAGGTGAAACTCTCAAGGGAGGCTCCGAAATTGGTGCACGCTAAAAATTTAGAGCATCGTTGTAGCTGCTACAACACTTGGCAACACACTGGTAGAAATCCAACTTCTCTATTTCAGTTCATTGCTTGCATAGGACCTTAGTCTTTCAGGGAGTATTGAATTACTATGTGGGTTACTTTAGCTTTCCCCACTTACCCATGGACATACATGGTTCACCCTTTGCCAACTCAGTCAAACACAATCAAAAGTTTAGCTTAGATCTCAGTGTTTTGAATCTGGGAAGGGTAGTTTAGCTCAGGATTTGAAGATTTTTAGAGTATAAGTTTTCATTGTTAGTGTTGCTCTACTATCAGTAGCCCTGGACAGTACCTCAGTGGAGTCACATAGGAACACACACATTACTCCACTGCTAGCGATCTTATTTAGTACCCATGTGTTGTTGAATTCTTCACCTCTCTACGTAGGAAACCTTTCTCTTCTTTCGCCTTTGTATTTTTCAAGAGGACTGTGCATAGGGACTTGTTTATTTTTGGGGCAGAAGAGGGATCCCAACTTATTGAGATAATAAGGGGTTGTTCCTTCAGAGAAGCATGTAACACCTCTGACATAGGTTTCCTCCTTTATATTTTCCCATTCTCCATTTCTACTAGTTGGATGAGCTTGAACAAATATAGCATAAGGTTGAGTATAGGCATGGGGCTTCCCAGTGTGGACATAGGTTCATGGTTGGAATGAAACATCCCCTGTAGACGGTTTGTATTTTATGTCAAGAATTCATCGGGATAAGGTTAAAACCAAGCATAGAGAAGGCGGACATAATATTGTAGAAGTGTTGTAGTGTCACAAGTTTTCCTCAAATTTTAGCCACATACTCTATTCAAAAGCTAGAACATACTAGTTGGTAGAACTTATTTCCAGAAACAAAAATAGTAATATACCAAGCATACAAAACAACATAAACAAAGATAGTAATCAAAGAAAACAAAGTGAAAATAACAACAAGCAAGCAAAGCAACCATGTCAACAAGAAAACAATCATGCAAACCAGAATGAAAAGACAAGTGAAAAAGAAAACACTACTCCTACTCCTAGGCTAACGATGCATGGTCCATCTGACATGAGGTGATACATATAATGTAGCCATCGGTGCATTGGCGGATCCATGTTGGTGAAGGCATGGTTCACAAACAAGACAATTATGTGAACCAGCAAATAACAAATACATAACAGTGAGGACAAACACACTCTGAGTTTACGAATGACCAGAGAACAAAGATAAGTGAATGCACATGACATGCACTCTATGGAGCTGCCATGGTATTTTTCTACACTGCATGCAGATGTTAAGTGTGTGCATTCTCTTGAATGTGACATGTAAGTGAACGTGAGAAAGGTAGGCTACTTATGTTGTGCATGTGTGCTTGCTGTGTAAGATTCCTCTAGCTCATGAGTGATGGGCTCATGTAGCTTGACTGGAGGAAGTGAAATCTGGGTGTTTGGTTAGTATTAAATGTAAAGAAGAGAGTGATGAGGAGCCTTGAACATTTCCACAATTTCCTGATAGGAAGTGAAACCAACCTCAGGATAGTGACAACTTGGCATAACCAATAACTATAGCTGAACTGCCTTGATAGTCTGTAGGGTTTCAACTTCATTGAAAGACAGATCATTATAGGCATGTGTCTTGGATAGATTGACAATGGTTGAATCAACATCATGATTGGATGAGGAAGTGGATAGATCATGACAACCGAGATTAGAAGATTCAAGATGTTTGTTGGCATCCTCATGATTTGATGAATCAAGAAAAGGGGTAGATGAGAAGCAAAGATGTTCACCCTCTTTGTTTTCAAGAAAGATAAATGAAAGATTGAATGATTTTTTCAAGGAAGATGTGTCCCCTCCGCACTATAATGATAGACTAAAATTTGAGGTGTCCTGTGAATGATCGGAAGTAGAAACATCCAGAGATGGGTTTTCATGGGGAAATCAACAGTGGCAGAATCACAAGGGATGTCAAGATCAAGTAGATGAGGCATGGCTTGAAGGGAGTCATCCTTTATCGCAACTTCCTCTTTAGATTCCTGCACATACTCATCATGAATGTTGGCACAAGTTGGTTGCATAACACCAACTCTGTAAATAACTTGATCCTCGTTCACAATAGGTGAGGAGTCCGGAATGGGAGAACACAATACAATACAATGCATAGGATCAACAAAACCTGAGGATGGAGGTTGAGCGAAATATTCCACGTGACAACCAACATGCTTGCAAGCCAAATTTTTGCAAATCTGAAGAGAAGGTGGGGTGGGAGAGTGTGACAGTTCAATAGAGTCATGCACATGATCTCCCACATCACTCCACGATGGTGGAGTTGTTTGATGAGGTGAAGGTGGATAGTCACTTGTGACATCAACTGTGCCTACCTATGATTATGCACCTCCATCACTGAAGCGTGCTGACAAGGGTTTCGATATGTGAAGAAGATACTCAAACCTTCCATAAAGAAATTCTCAATAAATTTCATCTTCAAGGAATCGGTATGCAAGATTACAGAAGCATGTGTAAAATTGATCAATGGATTGATCAGGTGCTTTTGGTAATTTCTGAATTTCTTGATCAAGTGCTTTCCAGTTAAAGTGATTAAAAACACAGTCTATCACTACAACCAGATGAGAAAGAGAATGAATAGATTTTTCTGGCAGCTTGGCACACTAGTGCATGGGGTGCCCTCGTAGCGTGTAGATGAAAAATGTGCAACTCATGTATTCTTCAAAGAACCCATGTCTTTCTCATGAACCTACAATGCCAACCACATGCCTAACCAAGGTAAGTTTCTGCCACCATCAAATGTTTTATGAGGCAACTTATTTGAGAGATTTTCCAAGATGACAAAATTGATTCCATAAGACATACACTCTAGAAGAGAACTTGGTAGTTAGTCATGATAGATATGTAGACATTCAAAATAGATGTGAGGACTCATCTTGTCATCTGGCACTCCTTCTAGTGCCAAAATGTTGACGGTCCTTGACCTACCAACATCAGGGGACCTGCCCAGTATGAAGCCCCAACTAGACCTCACACAATTTTGTGTAGCAGTGCCATCCCATACGATGGCCCGATTGCCATTATCTTAAAGATTTACCTCAACCCTTACTTGTTAGCATAGGAGAGTGGTTTTCTTTGTCTTCGAGAAGTGAGGTTTGTGTACTTGGTGAGTATCAGTGTCAGTTGTGTCAATGGTTCTTTCACTTTCAAAGGAGAGGGTGAGAGTGAGTTTCAGGTCGATTGGTAGTAGTCCCAACACTACTAGGAACACACAAGACAACAAGGCATGCACAACTTCTAGAGTATCAGTCCATATGGATGCGACAGTCACATGTATAGCACTCAATGGATCAATCTGAATGAGTGAAATGGTTGTTACATCAAGCTTCATGTGAAAGCTCTGTCTGATGTCTGGGAGAGCAGCCTACATAGGCGAGACAATGCTAACATCATATATAACACATTTCCATTGATAGATTATGCAATGCAACAAATTAAATAGTCCAAACGTAGAACATAGGTTATATCAACATGCATTACAGATGTTAAATATTAGTGTTACAACATATACAATACATGTGTGAGAATGTGTTGGCCTATTAGCGGGCTTCTAAATTAAGTGAATGTCCCAGGTCACATCGTTACAACATCCATCACTAGCCCATAGTGTAGGGCGTTGGAGCTTCTACCTACTCCTCAAAGAAAAGATTATAGACTCTCTAGGCTATGTCGGAGAAGGTTAGGTGGAAAAGTCCTTTGCATGTACAAATAAGGGGGTATTTATAGCCAAGGGTGAAACTAACCCTTCTAGTTGTTCGACTACCATCATGACCATTTGGATTCCATGAATTTTCGACTTACATGAATCTTTGCTCAACAAGTGGGTCTCTTGGACTTCCATGTTACATCACATTGATTGACCACACACCCCATATTGGAGATGTGACTCACATGACTCATGACATGACTCAACATGACAATGCTGGTATATTCATGTTGTTGCTAAAGTGCATGTCGAGCTACAATGCTACTAGGTGATGGATGTCTTCATGATGTCTCATAGATTCACCTCCAAATGGTGAAGCGTGTGGAGTCATTGATTCTCCTTGATTTTTTTGATGAAGCTTGAGCTTGTTGTTCCTTCCTTGCATGTTGGGAGGCTTGACAGGCTCATCTGTTCACGAAGGTGCATGTTCCTCGTGTTCATCTTCTTCAAATGATTCATTTGTTTATCTATTGGTGCGTCTGTCCTTCTACATGTGCTCCATTCATTCATCCCATTTTTCATCTTACCATGTTTGTTGGAGTAACTATACCTGCAGTCGCTCATGACGATACAACATCAAATCCAAAACCTCCTATTCTGCCATGGAACATGATCATTTCAAAGGTAGGTGTCATGCGGAAAGAGTTATTTTTGCTGACAAAACTAACCTCCCTAGGAGTCTAAGGCGCTCTAGTGATAAACAAGACAATTAAGAGCAATCCTTCTCTAAACATGCATTATCATATGAGAAACCAAGTGTTTTTTGATGCTACATGAAGTCCAACATTGTTGTAGTAGTCTAGCCTCATCGATCCAGATGAGCTCCTCCTTCACTTCGAAACCTACATACACTAACAATCAAACGATTACATAACACCTGAATATCTCATAAAACAAAACATATTCAACATATAGACCAAGGAGTATATGAATATATTCATTAATAACAAATCATTGAGAAGAATGGACATATTTGTATTAATAGGAAACAAAAGAAACCATGACAACCTGAGCCTTGGTGTTGTGCAAGTTCCTCCCAGGGTCCAGCAAGAGTTTTCCTCTACTTTGACAAGCTCACCCACTTCCAAATGAAACAAGAAAGGATGGTAATCTCTCCTCACAAGCTTCTACAAGGAAGTTCTAATTCCAGGAGCATCTACCCTTGAATGTTCAGCTTTCAACCTTCCCCTCCTTTGGCCCAAGGCCTGTATTTATAGTATTCTAGAGGAAGTTATTCAGTTCCAACATCAATGGGATACTCCCTCTTTTGGATGGGGTAGCTCCTCTCTTGATGGGATAAGTCCCTCTATCATAGGGATGCATGAA
>APFE031430358.1:42075-53497 GCA_000404065.3 Pinus taeda | reverse complement strand
AATCATAGTCAGGCAACAAGATTTGTTTTTCCACCCCTTTGTCAATTTGTAATCTTTCAGGAAAAGGAGGTGTGGATGAAGATGCAGGTTGCTCAACTATAGGAGTTGTGGGGGTTGACTCTTTTTCTTTTTCTTTTTGAATGATTGGGTTTTGAAGAAATGCTTCCTCATAACCTTTATTGACTTTAAGAGAATCCTCCTCAGAAGTACCTTGCTCCTGAATATCTATAGAAGGTTTTTCTAAAACTCTACCAAACATAAGTTGAACATCATTAAGAGGAACAATCATATAGGTAGGAAATTGTTGTCCTTCTACCATGTAAGCATTCTGAGGATTTTTGTTCTTAGGATTTGGCAATGGCTAGGCTGGTAGTTGATTTGTCTTTTGTTGAAACGGAAGCAAGAGTTGAGGATTTGGATTTTGTTGAGAAGGTTGTTGTTGTGGAAATGGCAATGAAAGTTGTGGGTTTTGATTTGGAAGTTGTGGATTTTGTTGATTTTGAAAAGATGGAGGATATTGATAAAATTGAGAAAATCTCCTATAAGGATTTTGCATCCCTTGTGCCCATGATTGATATGGATATTGAGGTTGGGGCCAAGGTTGTTGCCAAGAATTCCAATTTGGCAGGGGTTGAAAGTTCATAGGGTTGTTAAATCCTTTATTTTGTTGCCCCTGCCAAGGTCTTCTTGAAAAAAAACAAAGGGACTCTATTGAATTTGGATGTTCTTGAAAGATAGCTTTGAGCCCAGGGATTGAAGGACAATCCTTGGTCTCATGACTTTCTGAGCAAATCATACATGTTTCTACAACTTTTGCATCCAAGGGGCATTCCCTTAGAGCATGTTTCTTCATACATTTTGGACAAAAGATGGCCAAGGCATCTGTTTCTGTTTTCTGCTTGTTTTATATTTTAAGGGTGTCTAGTTGTTCGCTAAGGCTCCCTAGAATATCAGTTTTAAACTCATCAAGCATATTGCCAATCTCTGCCCTACTTACTGATCCAGTTGCAAATTTGTTTGCTCTAATAAGAGAAGGATCTCTAGGCCCTTTTCCTGTTTTAGATTTTCCCCTTGAGAAATGGACACATAGTTTTGCGATATCACGAAGTGGAAGTTGAGAAATATCTCCCTTCCCCATCATGTTTGAAATATCTATCCATTCATCTCTAATGGCTTTTAATAGAAGGGCTTTCAAGGTTTCCTCATCTAAATTACTCATTTTTGCTCTCTTTAAGTTGTATTGAAATCTTTCAAGTAAATACTCTAAGTTTTCATCTTCTTTTTGTATCATTTTGAATACCTCATCCTTATGATTGGTGGGCATGCAATAGTCCAGGTATCTATCCAAAAATGTTTGTTTCATATCATTCCAAGTCCTAATAGATTCGGTGACTAATCCCATGAACCATTTCAAAGCAGCTCCCTTCAATGTTGAAGGAAATAGTTTGAGTTTTTGAGAGTCTTCCATATAGTCACAGGTTCGACACACGACTTCAAACTCAAGTATAAATGTTTTAGGATCCTCACTTCGCAACCCATAAAAGTTTGGGAGGACAGATGGTGAAATGTTTTTCATTGTTCTATGGGTTTCCTCATCAACTATAGGGAATCCAAATGAGTTATCTCCTTCTCTATTTCCTCCATTATTACCTCTACCTCCACCATTGTTGCCTCCATTATTTCCTCTTCCTCTACCTCTAGCCCCTCCTCCAAATCCATCTACTACTTCTTCCGTCATGATAGTTTCCTTAGAGTATTCTAGTTCTTCTATCAAGGGTGGATGAGAGAGAGTTTCTCCCTTTCCTTCTTCTTCGGGTGATTCTACTTCTTTGATTACAATATGTTCCCCTGTAGAAGTGTAGAAGGGTTCTTCTCCTATATCAAATTTAGTAGATAGTGTGGAAGAATCCTCTAATTCAGCTGATGCTCCTTGAATTCCAGGAATCCTAAGGCTGGGAGTAGATGGAGGTGAATCTTGTATATGCCTTGAAGTAGTTGGAGTTGTGAAAATCGAACTCTTGGCCCTAGCTATAAAACTTCCCCTAGAATCTCTTGCTCTATGCATGTCATTTTTATTTTTTATTTTTTATTTTTCTTTCAAGTTGGGCTAATAATTCTCTTTCTGATCTTCCAGATCACACTAGGTGCAAGAAGAGAGCATAATCAAGAAATTATTAAACTAATAATTCTCTTTTCTGATCCTCCATATCACACTAGGTGCAAGAGGAGAGCATACTTCAAGAAGTTATCAATTTTCCTCTTTTTTTTCTTCTTTTTTTTAAATGTAAGAGATCGGCTACCTAGTTACACTTCCCTGACAACGGTGCCAAAAATGTTTAGTCAATTTAGTGTGTCCTAAATGGCTACATTAATTATCAATCCAAGATTCGTAAGCTGATGAAGTGTGGCACACTATATGTGCAAGACAACCTCTTTCGTACTTTTTGTCGATTTTATCTTGTTTTTTGGGATTTTATCGTGGTTTGTCTCCTAATGCAAATGATAATCCTATTCCTAAGTTTTAAGAATACTTTAGAAGGCAAGTTTGGGTATAGATTTTAAAGCAATTATGTCCTCTATAATGAGTGCCATAACTTAACACTTCAGAAGGTCTTAAAACATGCTAATGATGAAATTAATACTTGAATAAAATGAAAATGTGCTGTTATTCAGAACAAATAATGAACTACTAATCATGAAACCATTATCTCTGCTGCTTATCTAAGTACAGAAAGAAAAATGAGTTAAGCTACTGCATTCAACAAATCGAACTAATCAATTCACTTCATTCATAGTCTGATAACTCGCCAGGTAGTCTAAGCTATGGCTTTAGAAGATAACGTCAATGATATGAGCAAGTTGATATCTAATTGTAGAAAAGTAAAACTAAAATCAAATCACATCATTCATAGTCTGAGAGCTCGCCAGGTAGTCTAAGCTATGGCTTTAGGAGATAACGTCAATGATATGAGCAAGTTGATATCTAATTGCAAAAAAATAAAACTAAAATCAAATCACATCATTCATAGTCCGAGAGCTCGCCAGGTAGTCTAAGCTATGGCTTTAGGAGATAACGTCAATGATATGAGCGATCTGATATCTAATTGCAGAAAAGTAAAACTAAAATCAAATCACATCATTCATAGTCCGAGAGCTCGCCAGGTAGTCTAAGCTATGGCTTTAGGAGATAACGTCAATGATATGAGCAATTTGATGTTTAAACTAACTAAAAAAGCAAGTAAATAAAACTGAAATCAAAGCATACTTGGAATTAAAAAAACTAAGAAAAGCAAAGTCAACAGAGAGGCTAATTCCATGTCACTAGTTATTGCAAAAACTGTATGAAAATGCCCAGGCCTACTCTATCCTGAAACACACACACACTGATCAGTGTTATCAACAATATACAGAGTTGAAAAATCATGTACATAAATGAAATGTTAATACCATAACAAATGAAATATACACAAGTGGATAACTATGAAATATGTGCAATGGAAATAAAGAAACAATGCATAAAGACTTTACAGCAATAAGGAAAATGAAACCTCAGCGTGTAGGGGCCCTCTGCACAGCCTCAGTCAACAGGGTATCGGTGAATAATTATGCTCACGCAATCATGTAGAAACAAAGTCTTCTTTATATATTTCAAAACGGTTACAACAACAAGACAAGTGTCACGACACAGTAGACTTTTAACAACAGAATTACCTTAAGAAAAAAAGACTAACTCTATGCGTTTGGAAACACATTATTTATAACAAAAAAGTCATAACTGTTTTCCTATGAAATATCTTTAACTGAAGACACGTAAAAGGACAACATCCGTAGGTTTAACATACTGGTTGCTGAGATTATTCAATCTAACAAGAGTGGCTGTTGGATTCACATCGTGGGGCAGTCTATAGGTGGCAACATGACCCCAGGGATCTAGGAATGGCCACGAATCCTTCAGAATCCTTCACGTGTTTGAAAACAGAGTTCGGTTGCCATAGGACTCCTTCGTTGGACCACCATTTGACCATCGTTGACCACAAATTTCCTTAATGCATCCAGCTAAACCAATAGGACCTAATCCATGTCTAGGTCATTTCTAACTTGCCCACGTGTCTTGTTTTTCCTTATGATACCTGAAACCTAGAGTTTAACAAAAACAGCTGCGGAAAGTTGAACCAACTGCGGAAAGTGGCTACATTCCACAGCTCATGAGCAAAATCTAATTCAAACAGCAAACACAAAAACATAGTTAGAAAACCATTTCAATGCTCTTTTAGAATCAATATGCAATGATTTTTGATAGCTTATGAGGTCCAGGTGGGGAGAAAAAATCTAGGAAAGTGTGTAGGAGATATGTAGTTTCAGGGCTCAACACTACCCATACGAATGTTGAGTGCAGATTTGGGTTTGCCGCACAAGCTCGAAATATTGGTTGCTATGATGATTCACTGGGGCTTAATGATAACTCCTCAATATTACTATCAACTTCAACTTGGTTGGAAATCCTCCTTAAATCGGATGAGGTGGAGGAAATCATGTTGCAATTCTCTACTCTTGCCACTTGCACCAAATCAGATGGTGACAGAAGGTAAAAGTGCCCATTAGGGAAGGATATTTAAAGAGACCTACTCCACCACTTTGAAGTGACAGCAGGGGTCCGTGTACCAACGAAATGCTTCCCGTAGCCTGTGAACTATTGGAAAAGAAGGCTAGCTGATCAATGACTGTGATTCCAACCTTAAAAGGGAATGAAATAGTACGAAAGTACGTGGAAACCAAAATAAACATAGCATATACCCAAGGCCTTCCCAGTAAAATGTTTTGATCGAGGGGTCCGTCAACTACCTCAACTTCAACAGTAACCAATTTTCTCCCAAGTTTGATTTGCAGGTTACTCAAAATCCCACATGGAGTATATGTTCTTCCATCAAAAGATTTCAACATGGTTGGTGATCATGACAACAGCAGTGAACCAAGTGTTTTCCAATAGCTCATGGACATAATGCAAGTAGATGCGCCCTCGTCAATAATAGTTCGGTGAACATTCTTATTAAGAGCTTTTACTTGGATTAGGAAATCTAATTGCGCCGGTAACTGTGGTGAATATCTCGCATGGTTAAAAACCACAAGATTTTAATCTGTAGGATCTATTCCACCTATTGCTGACAGTAAAGCCTGTTTTTGGGAGGGACAGTTTTGCAACACCTCAAGTGTCGACATAGTGGAAGGTGATTGAGCAAGATCTTCTACTATGTTATAGTTTTGAGTTGCTCGAGCCCGAGGGTTGAATGTCGATTTGTGCACGACTCCTTTTGGTGGTTTTATTGTCAATTCAGGTATAATGGGTGGAACAACTTTAGATGAAGTTGAGGTCAAAGGATTAGATTGATTAGTGGCTTGATTATTCGACGACGATAGGTTTCCATAATCTTTGTTTCTTGTTGACACCAAAACTTCGGTTTGTGGCTTTGTGATGGATAACATGAGTACTTGGGATGTGGAAGCATGGTCTATTGCAACCAAATGTGTCTCCGGGGTTGGAAACGGATCAGTCAACACTGCCAATGTGTTTGAAGTCTTTAAAAGTTTAGAGACCTTAGAGCGATGTGGACAATCTCTTGTATAATGCTTGTCACTACATATTAGACGTGGATAATGAGGTTTCCTTGCTGAAGTAGAGGAATTAGATGATTTCTCTGGAGGGGAACTTTCTTTTTTCTTTTTCTTTTTCTTTTCCCCATTTTTCTTATCAGCTGGTTGCTTTGGATTTTTGCCTTTCTCAGATGACATAGCATTAATATTGGAGGCAAGAGTATTTTCTGATGCATTGGTAGTTTGATTGGAAACAACAAGAGTTTGACCAGATGGTCTTCCTGCTGACTGTGTGCTTGAAGAACTGATCACACCATTACTGGCATGAGAGTCCTTAATCGATTGTGGAGGAGGTGGAACAATGAAAGTTGGTCGAGGTGTTTTGGGAATTTTATCATAAAGCGTGCCAGATTGTGTGTAAATCAAATCCAAGTATTGGGCACGAGCAATGACTTGCTCTTCTGTGACAACTCCACTCTTTTCCACATCCTCGGTGGTTGATGGTAACAAGGATTTTATGAACCACTCATCTAAAAGTTGATCGGGAACATATGTCTTAACCATTTGATGATGATGCTGCCACTCATGAATATGATCTAATATATGGGTAGCAGTAATCTGTTTAAAGTTGATTAGGAGTTATGTTCCAGTCTAGTATCTGATAGGTAATTAGAAGTGGGTCAAAAAAGTAGTGGCTAAAGTGGTGAAATTATCGAAAGAAGGTCTTGGTAATTCAATGTACCTTTTAGCAGCTGGACCAGTAAGTGTTCTTTGGAAAAGACGAAGTTTGACCGAATCGTCATTTAAGGAGTTTGATGAACACCACAAATGAAAGGTCATAACATGATTTGATGGGTCTTCTCTAGGATTTATGTTAAACTTCAGAATGTCAGATGGTAACTTATGTGAAATTACCGGCCACGAAGGTGCATATAAGATTGGATCATTGGTGATCTGATTTAAATATGGTAATTCTAAAGTTGCTACAAATGGCAATTGTCGATTCAAGTCAGGTTGAGCATACTCGGGATATGATGGAATTGCCTGAGCAATAGGTCTTTGCATACCAACATAGGGCATCTGCATTTTGTAACCTTGGTATGGTTGTTGAACAAAACCAATATAAGGTGGTTGTTGATAACTAGGTTGAATGTGTGGTTGTCCATAACCTACAAAGCCTTGTTGACCAGGACCTTGGTAAGCTTGAGATTGACCAAAACCAGGTTGAGCCCGTGAAACAAGTCCAAATTGGGGTTGGAATTGCTGGAATTGGGGTTGTTGAAATTGAGGCTGCCACGGTTGTTGAATCAACTATTGTTGTTGTTGGTACAACTGTTGTGGATTTAACGGTTGTTGCTGTCCAGCAATGAAAGGTTGGCCAGGTTGTGAAGAAACTATACCAGTGTAAGCCTAGGCCAGTCCAGATAAGGATACACTAACTTGAGGTTGTTGCTGAACTCCAGAAACAAGTGGTTGTTGTACAAAAACTTAAGGAACTTGAAATTCTTGACTTGAAACTTGTGATTGCAAGGTAGAAGGATCAGTTTGAACAGGTTGAGATACAACAGTCTGAACTTGTGACTATGATACAGTAGTAACAACAGGTGTAGTAGGAATATTAACTAGCACAATTTCAATTGGTTGTGTTGGATACACAAGCCTTGGTTGAACTAGCATTGTTGGTTGCCATTGACAAACTCTAATTTTAGATTGACTTGAATACTGTGGGATATTACCATATGGTAATCCCTCGGAATAAGGAGGATACGGTGAATAAGCATATTGCTCTCCATATGGTGGCAATCCAGTATTTAATGGGTACATAAGTCTTTGTTGACTAGATTGCCCAGCTTGATACTGATATGTAGGATCAAACTATTGAGTTCCCATTAGAGAAGAACCAGGTAAGATTCCGGTTGAGGACATGGGTGATGAACATGGTGTAGAAGCAATCCCTGAGTGGGTCTAGATAATGATTGGTAACCAATCGGGATGGACGATTCACCATACAGGTGTGACTCAGGTGTGGTAGAAAACATCGAAGAAGTTACAACAGAAGATTCTGCTGCAGCTACATCAGATGATATAGTTTAAGATGCTGACAGTTGTTCAGCCATAGTTAACTAACCCAAAAGTTGTCCTAAAGATTCGACGGGTACTTGAAAAGAAGCAGGATCAAATGAAGCAAAGAAATCAGGAGTATTAGGGTAAATATAAAGCCCAGTTACAAAGTGAAACGGGGTTCCAGGTGTGGAATCTTCTTCCAATTCCTCCTTTATAGCAATTAAACTTGGTGGAAGAACTTCACCGTTAGGTACGTAAAATATTTCTCGTGTTGATGAAGTTGAAGTTTCAATAGTTACTAATGTCTAAGGTGTAACCAATTGATCGTCTTTTGGTAAAGTAACAACTTCTGAATGTTCAAATTCGAAGTCCATATGTTCGGGTAAATGAACGACAGTTTCAGTAAGAGTTTCTTGAACAACTTTAGATTTAGATGTAACTTCTAGTTGAATGGGGATAGATTCTAGATTAACTTCAGGTTGAACTGATTCAAGTTCATAATTACTTTCATGTTGAACAATTTCAAGTTGAGGATCAACTTGTGGTTGAACAACTTCGGTTACTATTTCACTAGGATCAGTGCTAATGTCCTCAGGTAATTGTGAAACTTCCTCTTCAGGAACAGATGTACCATAAATAGTTGGAGTAACTGGAGTCTCTGTACTTACCGAAATAGATGATTTAGGTAACTTAGATGAAGAACTAGGAGTTCTTGATGTACTAGACTCAGTTAAGCAAGACCACTTTGCCTGAATTGGTGTCGCTTCAGGAGGCAAAGGCGGTTTGCTCGCTGTTCTCCACGAACAATGGGGTATGGGTTGATGTTCCTCCATGATTGCTGATTAATTTTATTATCAAAAAATAATAAACAAAAAGGGATATACTAGGCAAAAAGGTTTACCAAGCAATTATGAATTGTAGAATACCTCCTGATGAACCAAGAAGTACGGGCAAGCAATCTCCCCGAATGTTGTGTTCGGTGTATCATAATTTACAAGGCAACCGACTTGGTTACTTAAGGATGGATAGAAACCTAGAGTTGTCCTCCCATATATACCCAAAGGTATGTGGAGGCCCAGTCCGTATAAGCACTATCTAATGCAAAACCACATAGTGAGAGCATTCCCATATACTTTACGTATTGTAACATCACCCTATATACCTGAAGGTATGTGGACGAGCTACGATATACTCACGTACGTGGAATGAGGTATCACACTCGGGATGTATTGCAGACAAGTTAGCGACAATGGCTTTGTTTTACGACGTCGAAACACGTTTCTAGCCTAGAACCACTAAATGTTCTCGTTAATGACAATGCTCCATTAGGTAAATTGATGTTTATTTTTAGTTGATCTTGCTTAGGAATTTGCCTTTCAAGTTCACCACGTGATGTATTCTAAGATTCTTAGTAATGCAACTACCATGATAAGCATTCTTTCCATTCAATTTAACGATGAAAATCCTAGCTACTTAGGGATATAGCAATCAGATTTCTTTTGATCAAAGAGAAAAGAGCACAATCTAAATGCAAATTCCCTACACTATTCCTATCAACACACACAAACTTTTTCAATGCAACATGCATGTATTTATTTTGGATTTCCCTTAATGTGAATGAACAAAAAGGAAAACTAATGCACAATCGATCAATAAGCTCTTTTCATAAAAATGACGATTTTGCGACAATTTCTTTTCAAGGAAAGGAAGACTCTATGACACTTTCATTTTCAAAGAAATGAGGAATTACGACACTTTCAACGAAATAATAACTAATCATATGCATACATCAATCAATAGATATTTCATGAATGAACACTTGATGACAATTCAATTTTCGAAGGAAAAGATGATTTAACAACACTTTCCTTCGCTAAAGATCAATCGACCAAAAAACTAAATTTCGACTATAGATTGAAAATGATAAAGAAAATACATAAGAAACATTTATCAATCCTAGTCTAAGTAGGGCCAAGTAAGGAGATGAAACACTATTTTCAGAGACAAGACATCATTGACATTCAACAAATCATTCAAATAGGAGAAAATTGGCAAAAACTTCAGCTCCTAGATGGGAAACTAACCCTGAAGGAATCAACGCAGGAAATAGTGAGAGACAATGCACTGAACTGCACTGGATCTATGCGGGAAGTGCATTGCAACACAATGTGTCCTTCATTGGGCTACGCTAGTGACAGTAAGCCATTTTGAAGGCAATTTGGCATAGTTTTGGCTCAATTTTCTATGAAAGCAGACTGAAATTCAATCAATGACCACAAGTACAGTATGTAGAAATGTCTTAAGAGGCTGATAAGATACTAAGATGAATGATCAATCCCGAGCGAAGTCGCCAAATTTTTTTGGGAAGTTTTAGTTTCTACGGATAAACGCTTAAACCCCTAGACTAGTAGCTAAGTCTAGAACAGTAGTGCAAAGCATTCTCTACTTTTTCTATGACCAATAGATTAAATAAGAGGTAAAGAAGCCTACCTGAAGCTTTCACTTACTCCTTATCTCCCTTGACCAATTATGTCACTCCTTTCTGTACTTAATCCGCTTGAAGCGTACCTGCACACATATAGAAGACAAAAACTGATCAAAGCATATGATAATGATCTATTGATTAAACATAGCATGGAATCAAGTACATAGTACACATATGAAAGCATCAATGAATAACACAAGCATATGGAAAAAAATTTGAACACTTTATTAGTAAAAGGAAGAGTTACAACCCAATTTGCTTGATTCAACATCACTCCTCCAGTTCAATCCCATCCTCTCCTCATAACAAGCAATACATTTTGACATCATTACAATACTTGAAATGAACTCAAGTCTCATACTAACAACATCTCCCTATAATTCAATGATTTCCAGCCCCTGATCACTTAGATGAGTGGTCTTTTTATAGGTGAATGAAGGAAGTTATGCAATAAATGGTGACAATGAATGCCCTCCCAAACTTAGGGTTTAGTTCCATGGAGGAAGGGATAAAGGGATTGATGTTCCTTAACTCCTTACTTCATCCAAATTCGAGCTCAAAGGAGTATATAAACTTGGGAAACTTCTAGATGCATCCAATGGATAAGAATATTTCCAAACCCCAATGTAATTTCGCTCAAAATTGCCCAGCGCAGGCCAAAGAGGGCTCAAATGCGTTGCATAGCACCCTAGCAGTGTATTGGACTGCATTGTAGGGCACCCTAATGAAGGCCCACCTGCGTTGATCTTCTTAGAGGCAATTTTTGGATGATTTCAGTCATGGAACTTCTTGGGAAGCTAGGCATTTTGATGGTTGACTTCTTTAGGGCATGTAACAACTGAATTAGGGTTTGATGGGCCCTAATAGTACTGATCTATAAGTCGGGGTTGATATGCCCAAATGGATCTGTAACACCAAGTAGTGTTTGTGGTTGCCCTGGCCAAAAGGATATTGGTCAGCAAACCGTATGTGAAGAAGGAGCCGCTGCAAACATTCATTGTCTATTCCATGATCCTGTGGTTGAGTACATGAGCCTATTCTTAAGTCAACCATAGAGGTTCTTTCAACAACTTATATCAGGTCCTGTGTTTGAAGATTTTTTATGGTACCTGCTTGTTTGTTTGTTTGTTTATTTATTTTATTTTATTTTTATTTATTTATTTTCACCAATGTGAAGGTATATGGTCTACTCTAATGCTGGCCTGGCTTCATTGGAGGGTTGAACACACTTAGCTGAATTAAGTTCTGTGATTAAGTAGGAATGTACATAACTAAGCTCACTAA
>APFE031430358.1:0-41869 GCA_000404065.3 Pinus taeda | reverse complement strand
TTTTATTTTTTTTTGCATTTAGATTGATGAGGAAAGTCCCATGGAGATTTTGATGATTAAAAAGTTCATATATTACTGACTCCATGCCCAATGGTGAAGGATATTGGTCTGCAGGTTCTCAGCGCCTTGCAAGCAAGGCACTGTCCCCAATAGGAGCCAATGTTGTCACTCACTACTTTATTAGTCATCAGTTGCTTAACAAGCCAAATAGAAGTGAATTTCGATGCTAATTTTTGGGCCACAGAAGCTATTAGGTCTTAATCAGTCCCTCTCCATTGCATAATGCTCAGAAAGAGCTTTCTAATGGTATATCGAAGTTCGAAAATGGACTCCTGGAGCAGAAGTTAAAGATTTTTAAGATTACCTTGGAAAATCCCAGCGAATAAAGAAAAATGACTAAGTGAGGATGTAAATCACAATTGGGACTCAGGAGGTTTATCGCAATTGCAAATCGGGCTTTCTGGTGGGCAAGGAACAATGACGGAATGAAAAGCAACGATCACCGATTGCTGATATCACATATCGATAGTCAGCGAGTCCAGGAAAAACATTTATCAGCATATTGGTAGGGTCCCGAGGCACATACTTATGTTTATCGGTGGGTTTCAGGGCCAAGCGCCAATATCACAGATCGACGATCACATGCGTAAGGGGTGCACACCAGTGTAGGGCCAGAACCATCACCAAATGCCAATATTGTGGGAATCGTCGAAGAACTAGGCCTTAGTTTTAAAACGTCGGGGGAGGGTGGGGGGGGGGGGGTGAAATCCAATTAACAAAGGAAATCGAGGGAAAACCATGAGTGGGAAGTCCCCTTTCTCTCTCTGCCATGTGGTGGTATGATGCATTGCATATCAGTGATCGACAAGACCAGGGCATTGATTATTGGTGGAGCAGAGGGCTCACTTTTCAAAATACCAAGCGACACTGTGATTTTGCGATTTAATGCAAAATCATCAGGGAGTCTAAAAATTCACTAACCAAGGCATTCACGAAAAAACCAAGGCCCAACGGGTCACTTTCTCTCTCCTCCTAGAGGCCACATGGTGGCACACGATTGGTCTTTAGAGCTGGCAGGGAAGATGACGTCAACAGTGACATGGCAATATGGTTGATGACATGGCAGAGGACACGTGTCACCCAATTTCAGTGTTTTTGAGGTTGACATGGGACCATTTTCGGGTGCCACATGTCACCACTCACACGTAGCAGCAATGACGTCAACCCGTAGATCGACGATCACAATAGTTAAGGGGTAAAGGCTTAAGACAACGGTGCAGTGTGATTGTGATATGCAGGACTCCTCCCCCGGATGCGATAAATTGTTACGATAGGGTCTATAAAGATCTCGCATCCGGACTGTCGGCCCGCTCCAAAGAAAAAGGTAAAGAGTGACAGAGACAGAGCTGTATCCGAGGCTTTCACAGGGACAACAAAGGATCCCTTCCACCATTCTTCCTGCCATTTCTTTTCACTTTTTATTGTTTTCTATTTCCTAGAAAAGGATTGGATCTTGATGGGGCAACAAAACCTTACACAGAGCCGAGACAACTAGTCTAGCATGACAACTGGGGCTCAAGCTTAGATATTTTGTAGACTGTAATTCCAGCTCCCCCTCCTCTTATAAATAGGGGGAAGCAAATTATACAGAGGTTCTAGAATTTCTCACCCACGAGGGCTGGGCTCTGTGATACCATTTTTGGCTCATAAATTTGTAAGTGCATGACTTTTATTTCAGACTGTGTTACTTCACACATGCAGAATTGTCAGACTATCACACAAATGGTGGTGATTCCTCCTTCTTAGAATTACAATATGTTTTTCCTTCTGTTATCTCCATTATTTTTATATTCTTTTCCGAATTCATGTGATTAGTGTTGTTAGAGATATCTCAAGACCTCCTCACAGTCTCGCTAGTATCAATATGTTATACATGTGCTTGTAGTTCCTCACAGATCCATTTGTATCGACATTGTTAATGCTAGTGCCTACCTGGATTATTGAAATCATATTTTTAACAACTTCTCTTCATGAATCACAATGCCCATCCTCTCTTCATTCCATTATTTCTTATAAAACAAGTGTAGAATTTCCCATGGCTTGCAGCTCTATGTGTTCAATATGGAATGTTGGATGTTTTGGGCTCTATATGATGAGTTATGATTTCCCCTAATCCTCTCTGACTTACTCAACAAATCCTATTAAGCTGTAATCCCATTTGAAGTAATCAACCTCCATTGTTCTATGCGATGCTTATGGGAACTATGTGGGTGAGGGTATACCTGAAATATATAACTCATACCTTTGGAGGAATGAACCAAGCCCCCATCATCGCAACCCCCTCACGTATAGTCTTACAAGCACTCCTCTATTTAAGATGTCATAGGAACTAGTCTACAATCAACCTAGAGGCTGCCTTTAGGGAGCTTTCCTTGCCTTCTACTACACTTGTGCTGCAGGTGAAAGATTTAGCCACAACAGGTGCTTCAAGTTTTACATGTGCAGGATGTGCATGATCATCCTATTGATGACCTCTGTTTTGCTATCAGTTTGGGGGTGAAAGGCCATAGTCTTAGTGAGATTGGTATCCAACAATGACTAGAGGATTGAGTAGAATTCACTTAGGATCTGACTTTCCCGATCTGAGATAATGGACTGTGGGATCCCAAAGAGTACCCATACTCGTTCAAAGAAGTTTTTGGCAATAGATTATCCCAAGATACTCTTCTTGTTGGCCGCCAAAATGACCATCTTAGAGAATCTATCGATGACCACGAAAATAAGGTCATTTCCATTCTTGGTAATGTTGATTTTTGATAGCTTGGGAGGTACTCCAAGCCCTAGGGTTTGGGGTTTGGAGGTTGGAGTGCCACAAAATTTATTTGTGAGCTTGGAACCCAAGGTTGGGGTTTTTCACCCATTAATGTTTGGGTCAAAACCATGGAGCATTTTGGACATGTAATGGATGGAGATGATAGAGGGCATTGAGGAGAATCCAATGAAATGAGAATCGTTGAGTTCCAAGTTGTCTATGATGATATATGAATTTTTGAATGTTAAGGATGGGTTTTTGGCACATGTCATGTAGGCTTGAAATGAAATGTGCCAAAAGACATGTCTCTTCAAGGAATTCATGGAGACCTTGTATTGGTATAAATATAAGGTGAGGAAGATCATTTTCATCACCCAAATGTGTATCTTTTCATAAGAAATAGAGCTCTAAAATAGTTGTAGCTCAGAAGGACAAGGCCGAGTGGGAGAGAGGTCTGTTTTGGGTCTTTTTCATGGTCTAGGAGGTGTGAGATGAGGCAGAGAGGTATGGAGTGTGGTTCTTCTCCTATAATTAGGTTGCAGTATTAGAGTGCATGAACATGTAGTTCACAGGCCTAATTCTCCTTGGAATAAGGGGCCGAGAAGCTATTTGATTAACTACAAGAAGGCCACAACCTTGTCTCCTTGAATAGGTAGGCATGGAGGCTTATTTGGGGTTGGATTTAGCCTAGAACTAGAGTAAGTTGTGGAAAGAAGGAGTAAGGAGTGAAGCTACAACTGAGAAGGGGGTTTGGATGTGAGGGAGGATGGATGTTGCGGTATAGTTGTAGCCCTAACTAGTGGGACAAACCTACAACAATGTATGCCAACCCATGATATGAAGAGGTATGTTATGGTTTCATGTTGACTCGATGTTAGTTGAATCTGTCCTAGTGTGGACAAAATTAGTTGCAGCCTGTGGAAGCTGTGTGTTAGGGTTGACTTGGTTGGTTAGAAACCTTAACAAGGAGAAGATTCTACAATGCATTATTGACAAAGGTATTGGGCATCTTTGGAATATTGGAGGGAAGCGTGTAGGTAGATAAAGTAGCTCTAGAGAAGCACATAAGAAGGACGTTGACTGTTGTGTTATTGGGTGAAGATTGGAGCCTAATGTGTAGCTCTTTGATGGATGAAAGAAGCTATTATATTGGCATATTGGAGCTCAAGTGTTGGGCAGCCTAGAGGAGCAGATTGATGAGCCCATGTTCGTTGAAGCATAAGTGACTTGCAACAGTGATAGGTGGTAGCCATCTTGGAGTCTCTATGTGTTGTTTATTGATGGAATAAGGGGCAACTAGAGAGCATAATGGAAGCGAAGGGCCAACAAGACGAGATATGACATAGAGGTTGTGATTGTGCACTAGAGAAACGAGTTTGTCATTGTATCTTGTATTCTTGTACTTGTGTATATTTGAGGGCCATTGTCCCTTGTACAAGAGCCCTAGACTATTGTATTATATGTTGATAATATAACGAAGTTGGGTTACATATACTGTTGTTATTGTTCTTATTGTGCAAACGATTGATTTATTGCATTATATTGTTCCACTGTGCAAAGTAGCTTTGTTGAGATTCTTGGTTTGGTAGCGTTAGAGATTTAAGACTCTATCGTAGACACTAGGGTTGTGGAAATTCAACATGGTGTCAGAGTGTGTTTGAGCTGCTTTGAGAGACATTGAATCAAAAGAGTGCACAACAAAGTACAACTTAAGAGGGAGTTGGTCATATTGTAGGTGAAGGGCTCACTATAATTTCGAGGTTGTAGGTTGGTCTCCGGTAAGAGGACAGGTTGGAAGGGTTGTCCAACTATAGTCCTTGGAAGTAAAGGACCAAGTTGGTATTGTAGGTCAATAGGATTTGGGAGTTCGCTAAGAAAGAGATCAAGAAGCCAACCAACCCTAAGGAGATGAAAGTGTACGAGGAATTGGATACGAGGGCGAGATTGATCATCCTAGATGGTGTTACAGATCCCCTAATACCTCATTTGTCTAGGAAGAACACTGCACATGAGATGTGGATGGCTCTTCATAATTTGTTCCAAAATAAAAACGAGAACTGGCTACTGGTATTGGAGGATAAGTTGAAGTCCATGAAGATGATACAGGGTGAAGGAGTGACTTCGTATCTAACGAGGTTTTCTCAAGTCAAAGATGAGCTTGTTGCCATCGGTGTGACTATTTCAGATTATGATATGGTGATGATTTATTTGAAAGGGTTCACTAAGGAATGAAATCCCTTCATCAAGGGGATCATTGCTAGAGAGAAGTTTCTAGACTGGAATAGGCTGTGGGATGACTTCATTTAGGAAGAGTTGCAAGACAAGGATCTTCATCCAAAGAAGAAGGCTTTAGATGGTGACATGGGACTTGCATCACAAATGAAGGGTAAGCAGAAGAAGGAATTCAGTAAGGTCAAGTGTTTCAACTGCGGCGATATGGGTAATTTTTCATTGAGATGTCCGGTGAGGAAGAAGGTGGGAGACGATGAGAAGAAGAAAGGGAAGCATGTCACCAGTGTTGCCACTTCTGTTGAGATAGATTCTCTCACCAAGAGGTTGGAGGAGGACATTGCTATGACCTCTCATTTCTCACAGAGTACCATCAATGAGGCTGCATAGTATGTGGACAGTGGTGCGTCGAAACATATGATAGGGTCACAAGAGGTATTCAAGGCTCTAGATGAGTGGGAATTGAAGTTGCACATGGTGTTGGGTGATAAGAGTTAGAAGGAGATCCGAGGATCAAGATTTGTTCCATTTAGGATGGAGTCAGGACAGATGGTGTGGGTCCACGATGTATTGTTTGTACCAGGACTCAGATATAGCATGATATCCATCTCAGTGATTAAGAAGAATGGGTTTGAGGTCTTATTCCAGGATGAGAAGGTAAGACTTGGCCTAGAGGCTCTAGCTCCACTGGTATT
Organism: Pinus taeda; assembly: GCA_000404065.3. Classification (NCBI taxonomy): domain Eukaryota; kingdom Viridiplantae; phylum Streptophyta; class Pinopsida; order Pinales; family Pinaceae; genus Pinus; species Pinus taeda. The sequence goes on along the minus strand of APFE031430358.1, from coordinate 36,133 downwards.
ATGATTGGAGTTAGATAGCATGGTCTATATAGGATGACAGGTAAGCCTATGGATCATGAGAAGAAGAAGTAGGAGAACTAGGTGTAGGTTCTAGAGAAGTAGGTGCAAGTGTAGGTACAGGTTCCAGAGAAGAAGGTCCATGTTCCAAAGGCTCAAAAGGAGTAGATTTCTAGAGGAAGTTTGTAGGTTTAGAGGGAGACTTTGCAACCCAAGAAGCGCACGTGGTCAGTGGGAAGCAAGGGTGATCCTATTGATTTGAACTTAAATAGGAACACAACGACTTACAAATATAATCATAAACACATAAATGCAACATAAAAACACTTCATTTCATTAATATAAATGTAATGAACTATGCTTACAAACATAATGGAAATAAGATAGCTCGGGCAATGGTAGCTTATCTCGGAGAAGAGATGTGGAGCCTACATGCCTATGAACTGAGTTACACCAAGACCCTATCCTGAGGAGATGTAACACCAAGAGTTTATGGGCCCCATTGGGGTTAGTTGGGAAACCAACTTCTCGGGGTCGTAACTTGGTTATATTATCTCTGTTTGACACGTATGATACCTCATTGAAAATATATCTTCGAGGAATACAATTGTTGATTTGATTGCCATAGAAATTGATGATTTCTATGGCAATCACATCAACAACTGTAGTCCTCAAAGAGATCTTTCCAACAAGGTATCACACACATCAAATGAAGATAATATGACCAAGTTACGACCCCGATAAGTTGGTTGCCTAATTAACCCCAATGAGGCCCATAAACTCGTGGTGTTACATCTCCTCGGTTAGGGTTTTATCTTATTGTTTAGTAACAAAAAGGCCCTTGAGCCTCATTGTAACTCAATTTAGAGGCATGTAGACACCACATCTCTTCTCATAGATAAGCTACCATCGCCCGAGCTCTCTTATTTCCATTCTATTTGTAAGCACAGTTCAATATTTTTCTATTAATGAAATAAAGTGTTTTTCTGCTCCATCTCTGTGTTTATGATTATATATGTAAGTTGTTTCGTTCTTGTTTAATGTCGGATCAGTGGTATCATAGTAGTTTGCTCTTTCCCTGTTTTTCTTTACATGTCCCCAATGAGCTTAGGGTATAAGGAGTTAGGGCTTGATTTGGTTGAACCATTCAAGATCAGCCTCGAAAAACTTGACGATCTCCCATGGTGGAAGAAAAGAAAGATGGGGGGCAGGAGATCCTTTCAAAATGTTGCTCGAGGAAGCCCTCGAGCAACAGAGGGACACGATGATGGATAAATTTGCCCAAATCCTTCAAAGGCTACTCACAGGCGATGCATCTTCATCCAACATCCACTTTGGAGGCGCCACTCCTTTTATGGTACAAATTAACTTTGATATTCCCATATTCGAAGGCCTGATAGATGTAGATGTTGTAGATAAATGGTTAAATATATTGGAAGGATATTTTTCAGTTCATGACTTTTCCAATTGAGAAAATATTACGTTTTCACTTCTCAAAGCCATCCCACATGTCAAGGATTGATGGGAAACCTACTGTGAACAAAAGGACGAGAGTGAACCCTCACTGTTTTCAGCTGCACCCACTTGGAATTCTTTCCGAGACACCATCAAGGAACATTATTACCCTATTGGGAGCTATGAAGATAAATACATAAAGTGGACCACGATACGGTAGGGAAGGGACCAATATGTGCCAGAGTTCACAAATACTTTCCATACCCTTTGCACGAAGCTGAGTATCAAGGATACTAAGCGGCATTTGGTGCTCAAGTACGCAACTCTCTACACAAGTAAATTGAGGACAAGATGGAGTTCCTGGACATTTCCTCACTCGACATGGCATATCGGTACGCTATAGAGATTGAGCATAAGTTTAAATAGAAGAAGCGAGACTTTGGATCTGCGAATCCAAAACAAGGGAAAGGAACCCCCAAACCACAGAACAAGGGACCGAGCTGTTAAGCAGTAAAAAGGGTATTTTTAACCTCTATTTAACCTCTATTTACCCTACATTAATTATCAATCCAGGTATGATTTTTTATCTCAAGAGTGTACTCAGTCTGAGGCGATCACTTGTTCAAGAGTAATGCTAGCAGTATAGTGCTTTACAAAAGTAAATAAATTTCGGAAACAAACTCTAATTATAATGGCAACAAACTTAAATGCTTTGTAACTAAATCATTCACTTAAAAAACTACAGTAATTATCAGTCAAGGATGAAGTAATGATAACTCTTTCCTCTGTAAATTGATGCAGATGAAAAATAAATCAAAGACAAGATCTCCAATCTGGGAACTAGACAACAGTAGTCAATGTTCGCTACAATTGTAGATCTTTCTGTTCACACCAAAGCAAATACTTGAAATGACAATTCAATTAATAGGAAAGGAACAACAACTAATCTATTGAAAATATTGAACAACAAAGCTTAATATACAGGAATGAATTAAGAAGCAATCTTAACTGAAAGGAATTGAACAACAACCTTTCACTAATAAATGAATTGAATAACAATCTAAGGAAGAACAACAAACCTAAGTAATTCTACAAAATATTGAACAACAAACCTAATCAAATGTAAACAAACAATGACTATGGAATCAGTAATCTTATTCACATAAAGAGTATTAACCACAGTTATAAAGGAGCGACAATTGCAGTTGTAATGGAACAGTAATCTAATGAACAACAATCACATTTGTGGGTAAATCGTAGCTAAATGAATAGCAATATCAATCTGTAAATGAACAACAATGTCAATCTGTAAATGAACAACAATGTCTGTATTAGACAATGCGATATTGTTTCAGAATGAACAACATAACATTTTCAGTTGCAAATACTAATCTTACTATTCAATTATTAGTTCGACATAATAGAGCGAGTTAATGAAATGTTTAGGAACGAAAGATTACTGAATAAAGCAAGTAAAGGAAATAAAACCACACACGACTGTAATCGGAAAATAATGATACAGAAAGCAAGTGATCCACTAGGGCTGGGCCCTTAGCCACCAGGGACACACTGCTGCGGTTACTCTAGGATCAGATAACAGAACAACAACGAATTTTATGTATTAATCATAAAAACAGAGTTACAGCTATCCCTCTTTAAAGAGAGTTGATGACAAAAGTTCAGATTGCAACAAAAAATTCTATAAATCAACAATAATCCACCCCTTGGGCTAGAATCGCTCTCCCATTTTATAATGGCCAGGCGGAAATACCAAAAATATAGATAAGCCTTGAGGTAGTGATCCCTTAGGATCAAAGGATCCTTAGGGATTCACCATATATTTAATCTTCAATTATCTTTTCATCCTCTTGCGCTGATACCGCTTTTCTCCTTCCTTTTCCTGGTCCATGCGCTCCGATCTCGATTTCCTCGTCTAGATGTGGTTTCCTGTCAAAGGGACAGTAGTTGGTTTTGCCTTGTCTTTTCCTCCGAAATGGAAATTTTACATTTTCTTAACTTTCTACATAGAAAAAGACAATAATTGATCATTTTACATCAATCACAATTCCCCTTAATTCTATCACAATCCTTTATCATATGACTATCTTAGAATGTAAAGAAGTTATGATTTAAAGGAAAAGATAGAGAAATAAGTGGTAATTACATACCTTTTCCAATGCTCAACACACCCCCCTGCTTACCCTTTTTCATGCCCTCATGAAAACATTGTAATTGACATGCAAGGCATTTAGGGAATAGGCTGGAGAATGATTTTCAGTCAATGGTCTAAAACCATGATTTCTAGCTAAGACCTCAAAATATGCCCTGTTTGACCTTCAGGAAATTCATATAAGGCTCTATACCCTAGCGCAGGATACCAGATGATTGGACTTTGAAACCTACAACCTAACCAAGACGGGCCTTCTCCCAAGATGAGGTCACCATAGGTGACCAAGCGATCAACATCTAACTTAAAATTTTATAATTGAATGGCTCTCTGTTTTGGATATTCCGATTGGAAGTCTGGTATCGAAATTTGGCTGCTGCTATGGCAAGGTATTTGATGGTTAGGAAGTATTCTACCCCTTGTCGGATGACTACTGCGTGAATAGGTCCCAATGTCTGGATCACACCCTTCGTTCTCACTAAGCTTCTGTGCTTATTCCATAGTTGCAATGGGTTTCTAGGTTCACCCCTTACCCACAGATCTAACCCGTTCTCCTGTCTTTGGAAGGCATTGTAGGCTTTAAGCCACTTTATCTGGTTAATAGCAAAAGAGATAAATGCATGAAGTTGGATATCGCCCACAAAAGGGCTAGGGCTCTTTTCCGTTTCACCATCCAACACAAGATTATGAAAATAAAACTCACTTAACAATCGCTGGACTTTCACCCCGTAATGCTTACAACAGTTTATGAAATCATCAATGGTTTTTATCTCTATAGGCACCCCTACCTTGACAACCTTAATTTTCAATTGTAAATACCTTTCCATAAAAAACAAAGCATAGTTTTTGGCAGGTGCCCTACCTGCTAGAACATCAGTATACAGAGAACATAAGGTATCCATTTGATTCATAACTGTGTCTAGTCTATTGGTTACCTTTTTAAATTTTTCCTTTGCCCTTTGCCATCCATCGAAGGCCTCACTCTCTAATGCATTGATGTTCTTTACCTGCTATTTTAACTTCTGATATTTCTCCTAAGGAACAGTTTCTTGTGAGCTTTTCTATTGTTTGTTGGGCTTGTGCCAGGTCTTTTTGAAGTTTCACTATCCTCGAGTCATTATCCATCATGACATTTTTGGGCTGGAGATCTACCTGGATCTCCTTATTGCGACATCTGGTTTTTATAGTCTGTGTTTCCTTCTCACGAACTATCTAGTTGGTCATGATGCTAGAGGACAATGCCTTTGTCTGGACTTCCTTATCACAGACTGGTGTTTTTTCTTTTTGTGCTTCTGCATTTGTAACAACCACATGTTGTTCCTTACGGTCATAAATAATAATGGGTTTGACTTGAGTCCTTTTGATCTTCTTTTTATGGGATTTCGCCTTGGTGGCTGCATCCTTTGCTTCAGGGGTTCTTTTTGAGCTTTTCCCATTTTTAGGACCCTTATTTGTTGTCGAAGTTGTTTAATTACATTAAGCAACCTTTGCTATTCCATTCACAACTTTTTTATTTCATTTGTTTTCTTAGAAGGAACAATTGTTTCTTTTCTTGGGCATGGGCTTTGTTCTTACGGGATTGTACCCTCGCCTTGGCCAATTTCCATGTTTCCTGCTTGGAACACTTCTTCAATGTTGTCATCCTGCTGATTAGGTTTTTCAGGGGTGAAAACCCTGGGTTGCTCTGCTGTCTCCTGGGCAACTTCTTCTTCTACTTCTTCTTCATCATGCATTTCTTCAGGTGTACTCTGATTGTAGGCAGAGTGTTCCTGAGATTGTCCTTCTTCTTCCTCCTCATCGCTCATCTCCCCAAATGCACTCTTATCATGAGCAGAGTGTTCCTGGGATTATTCTTCTTCTTCCTTCTCATCATACATCTCCTCAGTTTCACTCTTATCATGAGCAGAGTGTTTTTGCGACTCTTCTTCGGTATCGGGGTTGAGTGGGTTATGGGGTTGGTCATATTCCCCCATATTGGCCAAAATTTGGGCCAATTCATCTTCTTGCAGAGGGTTTTGCAATGGGCTTTTGCTGGGTTGCTTTGCTTCCTCCCCTTCTTCCTGACTAGATTGCTTAGTTTCCTCTTCCGGTTCCTCTTCTTCATCTTCTTCTAATTTTTCTTCATTTTCCTCTCCTTCAAGTTGTGGGGGTTGCTCGTCCTCTGAGTCATGTATTTCTACAGGCTAGTTACTATTTCCTTGGGAATTTCCCAGTATTCGTCCACTTCTCCCTGATCTGACAGATTGTCTTTGTTTATGTGGTCTAATTGATGTGCTAGCAATGTGTTTTCATTTTGGGGCTGGTAAATCCAGTCCCCCATTTATCGAGAAAATCAATTCTTCCCAACTACTTTGTTGTTGGGAAAGACTGTAACTGAATATTAGCCGAATTAAACTGTGATGGCTTACTACTGATTCTATATGGTGAGATTTTCTTATACTTCAGGCAATGTCATGCAATAAAAAATTTAAGTACGCAGGCAAATTCACAACACATTTTTGTTTTAATACAGCTAATAGTTTGAGATGGCATGGTCTTACCATGTCTTTTCTGCCATCGCAAGTGATGTAGCTTTGGACAATTCTGGCCAATTCTGCCCAAGGCTCTCCTAGGGTTGCCGGTAGGACTCCTTTTCCTTTGATAGTAAGGTTCTGTCCTTTGTCCCGGAAGATGGTTATAGCGTCTTGCAGTCTCATCTTTTTTAGGGTCCATACTGGTCCAACGGCTGACAGTCCCGAAACTTCAGCAATTATCTCATCTGTTACTGTTATTTGTCTCCCCCTCACCATGGAATGGTCTTCCTATAGGTTCTGCAGAAATTGAATTGCCACCATCTCGTTAGACTGCTGTTGACAGTTAAGGTAGGCAATCCATTCTGCCCTTATTAAGATTTCGCATGCAACGTCAGAGGCCATTAACACCTGCGGTTCACTACGAATTGATCTGCCTCCCATTTTGTTCAAGTTTAGCACACTGTAAAAAAAAAAAAAAAACACAGAGATGATGATGGAATAACAAGCTATTCAAACTTTAGCTCAATGTTAAAAAAAAACACAGAGGTGGCGATGGAACATCAAGCTGTTCAAACTTAGCTCACTGTTAATTTTTATAGAGCCAAAACACAGAAATGGCATTGGAACAACAAGCCATGCATATTGGGAAATACAATACCATTAGACTTGCTATTCTCGAGTTTTGATGGAGTCATAATACCTCCAAATAATGAGTTAACACGTATGCCAGTGAATTATGGAGATCACCCGCACCCCCTGAAATGTGATAGGTTGTCCTCGACCGTCAAATAAAGGAGCAGTATGTTGAACTACAATCATACAATAGAATAAAGGAATGGCGTATAGATCCATGACATGTTTGCAAAAATGAGCAGATCACTGAAATCGAGGCTTATGATGGAAATCGCTAGTAAATATGGAAATGCCGTGATATGATGCAAAAAATAGAGGATATGACAGCTAACGTAAGTAAAAGTTCTTATGCAGTCATTATCCACTTTAACCATTATGATTGATTTATACATGATTTTCATGTATCAAAGGTTCGAAGGGGTTATATAACATAATCTCATTTGAAATCACTATAAAGATATAAGAATAAGGGTTTATAATGACTATTGGTGTATGAAAAATATGACTTCAATACCATCAATAGAGCTCTGTTGCCCACAGGTGTCCATAACCTTGACAGAGTTGCTTATTTCACCCTTGAAACCATAAACCTTTGTGTATGTCTAGGAAAGTGTTGTGCGATGTCAGAATGGAGGCCATTGTGCTGGCTTGGTAACCAGATGAATCACAATGCCATTCACCAGGAAGGAGTGAAAGGTGGGCAGGCTGGTTCGTGATGAGACCTCCTATTCCAAAGACTTTTTATTTTTCTGAGGTGCCTCTTGGATTATATCCCTGGTGTGGTGGCCATAGTGGGAATGCCACTTCACTTTCTTCATTATGATCATGGTAGGCTGGCTCTTGATGAGACCCCCTATCCTTCATTTGACAAATCATGTTAGTAATCATATAGATATGTATCTTTTATTTTTTCTTCTTTTATTTTATATGACAGTTTCCTATTGATATACAGAGGGTGGCTCAACACTCCTTTAGAGTAGGGATGGTGGACGAAGTCTGAAAATCTCAATAGAGGAAATTATGCCTTTATTCTTATTCAATAATAATGATTAAAGAGAATTATGGGGATTTAGAAAGAACCATCATGATAAAAATAATCAATCAAATTGGTGTTAGTGAAAATAAGGACAACAAAGTGATATAAATAGTTGTGTCCTTTCCTCTTTTCTCTTATCAATTCAAAGCAATTTCTTTAAAGATAACGATTTTTCTTTGGTTTGCTGATTTTAGTATCCTCTAGTTTTTGTATTCTTGCATAAATGTATAGCTGTGCCTTAAATGACCATCATTCACAAAAATCCTCTAAATGATGAAATACACATACACGCAAAAAGAAAAACAATGCACTCAAAAAGTGTTGTTCCTTAGATGGAACAACAAATAAAGCAAGCGCAAACAAAAATGCGGAAATGCTGCTCCTTCAAAAAGGAACAACAAGAAATGAAAGTGCTATTCCTTCGGAAAGGAACAACAGAAAACGAAAGTGTTGTTCCTTCGGAAAGGAACAACAGAAAATGAAAGTGTTGTTCCTTTGGAAAGGAACAACAGAAAATGAAAGTGTTGTTCCTTCAGAAAGGAACAACAAAAAATGAAAGTGTTGTTCCTTCAGAAAGGAACAGTGAAAATGCAGAGACGCCGTTCCTTCAGAAAGGAACAACAAAAATGAAAAGTGTTGTTCCTTCGGAAAGGAACAACAAAAATGCGGAAGTGTTGTTCCTTCGGAAAGGAACAACAAAACGTGAAAGTGTTGTTCCTTTAGAAAGGAACAACAAAAAGGCGGAAATGTTGTTCCTTCGAAAAGGAATAGAAAAATGCAAAAGTGTTGTTCCTTAGGAACAACAAAACAACGAAAATGCAGTTCCTTCAGAAAGGAACAACAAAATGCAAAAGTGTTGTTCCTTCGGAAAGGAACAACAAAATGGCGAAAATGTTGTTCCTTTGGAAAGAAACAACAAAATGCAAAAGTGCTGTTCCTTCATAAAGGAACAACAAAAAGGCAGAAATTCTGTTCCTTTGGAAAGGAACAACAAAATGTAAAAGTGTCGTTCCTTTGAAAAGGAACAACAAAATGACGAAAATGTTGTTCCTTTGGAAAGGAACAACAAAATGCAAAAAGTGCTTGTTAGCTTTGCTGTGCAATGCTGATTTTCTAAGGTCAGAAAGGATTATGGCCTGATTGGTTACGTTCAAAGGGAAGATCACATTGGTCACTTTCTAATTTCTTCCTCTACCCCACTCAGTCTCCTCCCTCTTCGTTTCCTCTATTTTTCTCCTAAACCCGACAGATTAGCCCCTTTTGACTTTAGCCCCGAGCACAAAACCCCGAACCTACCATATGTCTTCGCGTGCTCATAAACTCATCGCGCCTCATCCTCATCGTTAATCACTCCACCGATCCAACGGCTCCCGCCGCACCCAATAAAGTGACCCGCTCGATCATTTCCCATCGTCAGATCATCTCCGCTAAGATCTGACGGTCTTTGCTCTCATCACTCCAGCAACTTAATTGAGCGTTAGCGTGCGATAAGAGCGGTTTTTCTCTCTCATTCGTTGCTACGTGTCAATCGCTAAATGGAATCACGCAACCCCGGGCATTTACCGCTTAGTGCCTGAAAGCAGTGCAATAAATACCATTACCGTGCTACTAATCCGCCCCACTCATTAAACACCTACGCAGCTTCGCTTCCCAATGACCGTCCGATCTGTTCACCGAAGATCTGACGGCCCCAATTCACCCCGCTCTCGCCTCGGTCGATAGCCTCCGTCGAACCATCTCCACCGTTCGTTTCCTCGATCCAACGACCATTTTTCCTGCTCATCCAAATTGTCCACTTGCCCATGCATTACACATCCTTAACCATTCTGTTTGCCCGAAGAAGGAGATGACCAGCTCCGCCATTATCAGTGACTGACAGACCCCCAACAACCATATTTAACAAACAACATGGCCAAGGGAGAAAAGGACAAGCACGACCCTGTAGCTGAATTTATCAGTCATGGACTCCACTGGTACGAGCACTCCAACCGCCTAAAAAGGACAACACAACACCTGAATTGATTGGATTCACCCATTGAAGCAAGCAAACACATTCAGAGACTCCATCAGGCAGTTAAATGTAGTTGGTGGTCAATTATGACCCCCCCGGCCCCCCATACCTTAATGGCAAAGTGCCCTTGTAATGTAAATCTATAAATACCCAGAAGCAAGATGTAATCAGGGTTGGCATTTGATGTAAGGTTCAACTTCTGGAGACTGTAGATGTTTTGTCACTTGCAGCGTCTTGTCTTCATTTTTAGCTAATACAAGCTTCTTTTGCTGTTAACTTCTTACTGTCCATTTTCTTCTTATTCTAAGCTTGTGCCTGATATGCTGTATTCTCGAGCTCATGGTCTTTAGCACTAGATAACTATCATCTTATCTCTATGTTAAAGCATTGATTGCATCACTGAGTAGCTTGCTCAGGTTTCTTTCTATCTAATGTAGGAGAGCTGTCATCCTGTCTTTGCATTAGTAGATTAGATTTACAAGTTTCTTTACTAGTTGCAACCAACCATCACATGGTCTTGTCTATTTGCTGGTGTGGTTAGTATTCTCCATATTCACCTAATATCTAAACTATGAGCATTGGTGGTCTAAAGCCTTGTAGTTTGAGGGTGTTCACACATTTCTAGAGTGAAACAAAGTAGAAGTGGTTATCTGGCTTGAACCAAACCATCATTCCTTCCATTAAACCTACAACAATAGTTGAATTGTGTTACCAGGCATCTCCGAGCTACAACCTAGGGGAGTTTCTTGGAATCCTAACATAATTGGCGTCGTTGCTAAGGAGAGGAGATTGAAGCTCAGCTTTCCTGGGAGAATGAAACAGATCCAGCTTTGATGATAGACAAAGTCTGGACACATTTTTGGTTGTAATCATCTATCTGGTGACTCTACTAGAGGCTGAACCTCTTGGTGACTCCACATTACAGTTCTGGCTCAGTTTTTGAGACATACTTAAAGAAATCCTCAGAAATCACCAGCTGCCCCAGTACCTGACCCTGAGAAAATTGTCAAGCAAAGCAAGATATCACGAAAAGGAGCATCAGGATTAGGTAAGCCTAAGCAATCTTATGTATCTCTGCAAGAAAGGCTTGTAACTGAGCATGCACACGTTGAAAATATAGAGCCTAGCACTATCAACGAAGAAATACTCTCAGAGATTCAAAAAGCTCCTTGTTCAATTAGTTCCCCTTTGGATCTTAGTCCAAAGAAATCCTCCCTTCTAGTCCATCATATTCCTTTAGCTCTGTCAGTAATTTCTCAACTCCCTATCTTTCAAACCGCCAATATCCTTCCCTCTACCCTAGTCATGGCAGGCCCACAAGCACCTACCAAAATGGAAAGAATCATAACTGCTAGGTACGGGCCCCTGGTCCTGCCTGTTCCTTTGAATGCCATGCCTATAGGAGAATATCAGAAATACATGTCTAAGTTCACTGGTACAGAGGGAGTCACAGCTGAAGAACACCTTGAGTCTTTTTATAGCTATGTTGATAACCTAGATATCAGTGAAGATGATGTGTGGATGAGAGTATTTGTCTAAAGCCTTGATGGAGAGGCTAGAAAGTGGTTAAGAGAGCTAACCCCTAGGTCTATAACAAACATTGAAGCATTATATGATGTGCTTTTAAAGCATTGGGGAGAAGAAAGATCTGCTATATTATCATACTAAGTTTGGCAACCTCAAAAGGGAAAATGGGGAGTCATTGTCTAATTTTAATAAAAGATTCAATTGTATGTATAGCAAGATACCACTAAAGTGAAGCCTACCCCCACCTCTGTCAAACTCACCCATGCTAATGCCTTTGATTTTGATTTTTTCCTACTATTAAGAGAAAGAAGATGTGCTTCTCTAGCTAAAATTCAAGATGCAGCCTTGTAGGTGGAATCCAATATCATGGCTGTAGAGAAACTCAAAGGACATGCTGATAGAAGGAGGCAGAGAGGTGAGGCTTCCTCCTCTTCTTCATCTTCAGAACCCAAAATAGACAAAGTGACTAAAATGATAGAGTCATTGGCTGCTGAAATATCCAAACTGAAGATTGAACAAAGTGTTGGGCAGGCAAGGCTGCCTAATACATTTGCTCCTAAAAATCCCAATCCATTTAGAAGAGTAAATGAGCAATTGCAGATCATTCAGAGGGGTAAAGAGGCCAACAAAGAACAAAGGGTGAAGACTCCTTTCCAAAATGTAATCATGGAGGAGGAACAATTTGATGAAGAGGTTGAGATTCACTGCATGGAAGACAAGGGTAGTGCTACCTTTTTGACATTTGCTGCCTACGAGGAGTCATTACTCAGGGACCAAGCCAGGCAAGAGTGGGGTAGAGAAGCTGTTATACAGACTGAAGACCAACAAAGATATAACTTGAGGTCAAGAATGAGTAATGTCAAAGAGAATCCTACCCAAAGAGCCGCTGTCCCCATGGAGCAGCAGATCAGCAAACAAAAGAAACCAGCAGCTGAGCCCATCATCCTCAAAGCACCAGCCCAAGAGGTAAGAGGCCTTGACAAATCCCCTTTCCCTTTCAGTTTTGAATCAGAATTCTAGAAGTTGAAAATATATGTACCTCTGATAGAACTTGTAAAGAGTGAGGCCTTTAGGAAGCCCATCCTTGATTCCCTTGAGCTAAAAGCCACACAAACATCCAATGACTATGTGAATTTACAAGATGATAAACCTGCAGTTGTGCTTAGCCTGATGACTAAACCTGCTAATAATAATTCCCCATCATTTTATGTCTCTCTAACCATTCATGACAAAGTCCTCCACAACTGTATGCTGGACATAGGAGCCAACCACAATCTGATGCCCAAAGCCGTCATGGAAGAGTTAGGCCTTGATATTACCAGACCTTATCATGAATTGTTCTCCTTTGATTCAAGGAAGGTGAAATGTCTGGGGTTAATCAAAGATTTGGCTATCACCCTAACTCAGCTACCCATGAAGAGAATGATGATGGACATAGTGGTAGTAGGTGTCCCTCCTAAGTTTGGCATGCTACTTTCCAGAGGATGGATTAAGAGGTCAGGTGGGACGTTACAAAGTGACTTATCTTATGCCACTATCCCAGTTTTTGGAGGGGAAAGAAGAAGACTATACGAGGAAGCCCAGCTGGCCTATATCATCAGTGATGAGAAGAATCCCACTAATCATCCTATTTACGCTATGGACACTGATTTTGGAGCATGTATTCTCCAAAATGAAGAATCCCATAAGGCCCCGGTGCAGCTCAAGAAGCTAGTATGCCAGGCCATGGAAGGATAAGGGATAAAAGCTTGGGATATGTTCTTTGATGGACCCTGTTCAAAGGAAATTGTAGGAGCAGGAGTGGTGCTGGTGTCTCCAAAACAAGAAAGCACATATCTGTCTTTTAAGCTGACTTTTCGGGTCACCAACAATATAGCAGAGTATGAGGCTTTGATATTGGGCTTAAACGCTGCCAAAGACATGGGAATCAGAGACATAAAGGTGTTTGGAGATGCTGATCTCATCATTAAACAAGTGAACAAAACATTCCAAGCAAGGCACCTGAGGCTGAAAGCATATAGAGATGAGGTATGGAGGCTCAAAGATTGTTTTGATAATTTTTGTATCTCATATATTTCTAGAGTAAAAAATTAGCTTGTTGATTCCCTTGCTGTGTCTACTAGTATGTTCATCCCTCCCATGTCCCCTAGGTTGGTTTATGAAGTCCAAATAAAATATAGACCATCCTTACCTGATAATGTCCAGCATTGGAAATTCTTCGAGGATGATGGTGAAGTAAATAGGTTTTTGCAAGTCATTGATGAATTCTTTGAAATGAAAATCAATCAAGAGAATGAAACCTTGGAGGAGTGTCCGCACCCCCAGCAAAAGAACAGAATTGGCCAAGATAGTATTGTTCAACTGCCTCGCAATCATATACCTAAAGGGCCAGTGCCTTTAGAGGAGTTGTTTGATCATAATGATGTGCCTCATAAGATTGCCCAAAAAGAAGATCAATCTGCAGTTCATAGGCATAACATAGGGAGTCCAGATCATCCAAAGTATATAAATCTGTCCACCCATTTGTCTGCTGCCCAAAGTTCTGAGTACTACACCCTAATGAAGCAATCTGTTGATGTCTTTGCCTGGGAATACAGTGACCTTAAAACTTATGACAAAAAGATCATACATCACAAGATCCCATTGGAGAAAGACACCATTCCTTTCAAGCAGAAGCTGAGACCCATTAATCCTTTGCTCCTCCCTTTGATTGAAAAAGAATTCAGGAACTTATTGGCTACCAAAATTATAGTTCCTCTGAGATATTCAAAGTGGGTAGCCAAATTGGTAGTGGTGAGGAAGAAATGTGGAGAAATCAGGTTGTGTGTTGATTTCAGGAACTTGAACAAATGCTCTAAAAAAGACAATTATCCTCTACCCCGGATGGAGCATTTGCTGTAGAAAGTCTCAAGAGCCAAAGTGATGTCTTTCCTGGATAGATTTTCACGGTATAACTAGGTTGCTGTGCATCCAAATGATCAAGAAAAGACTGCTTTCACCACTCCTTGGGGCACTTTTAAGATGCCCTTTGGGCTAATGAATGCTGGAGCTACCTTTCAGAGAGCTATGGATATAGCATTTGTAGGAGAGAAGGATAAGTTTGTCCTTGTCTACCTAGATGATATAACAATATACTCCTGCAATCATCTAGATCACTTGCAACAATTAAGGAAAGTGTTTCTGAAGTGCAAAAGGTTTGGGATATCAGTGAATCCTAAGAAGTCACATTTTTCTTTGGAAGAGGGCAAACTTTTAGGACATATTGTTTCTGCTGCAGGTGTCAAGATTGACCTAGAAAGAGTAAAAGCAATACAGACCTTGTCTGTCCCAAGATAAAAAAAGGACATCCAATCCTTTTTGGGCAAAATAAATTTTGTAAGGAGGTTTATTCCTAATTTTGCGGAGATGGTAAAACACATCACCTCCATGTTAAAAAACGGATTGGAGATGAAGTGGATTGATGCAGCAAGAAGATCTTTTGAAGCTATCAAAAGAGCTATTATGGAAGCTCCCACTTTGATTAGTCGAGACTATAACAAGGAGTCCACTTTGATTAGTCGAGACTATAACAAGGAGTTACATATCTTCTCCTTGCTTCTGGTGACACCCTGGCAGCAATCTTATTGCAGAAAGATGATGAGGGTTTAGAGCATCTAGTGGCATTATTTAGCAATGTTAGGTAAATTTGACTCAGGATAGAGTCAAATTTGACGAGGTTAAATAGTGATGGTTTTGGGGCACATGGTATTGTGCACCCATGGTATTCTGCCCGTGGTATTATATGTAATGGAGCCTATAAAAGGCTGGAAGGACTTCATTGTAATGCATGGCCTGGAGGTGAGCGGTGAAGGCTCACTTGGCCGGATTGGCCAGGGTTTTGGCCAAGGATAATGAAATTTCATTATGATTGGGTTTTTCCCCGGATTTGGGGTTTTTTCCCCGGATTTGGGGTTTTCCCGAATAAACACGTGTATTTATGTGTTTATGGTTATTGCTAGTTAATTTTTATATTTATTTCTCTCAGTAATTCTCCGTAATTAATTTGTGTTCTTGGGTAAATTTCTTAACAAGTGGTATCAGAGCCATGCCCCGAAGTTAGCCAAGTGGATGAATCCTCGAAATGTCGAACGAAGGTGGTGGGCCCTGGTAATATATCACGATGGGATCCGTGGATGAGCTCGGTTAGACAGGTGGTGTGCTCTGAATTCTTCATGGACGTGTCCTGGTCCCAACACGGTGAAGAGGAGTTAACCTGGGATAGAGCAAGCTCTCTCGAGGCAGGTGGTGTTCCATATAAGGCGTGTGCTTCCAACGCATTGGAGCGAAGAATCCTGGTTGGTAGAGAGTGGACGGATGGATAATCGTTTGAGGGGAGGCTTCGATGGTCCTTTGTTCGAGGGGAGGATTGTTGGGTATACGACCAAAGTCCCACATTGACTAAAAGTGGGGAGGATCATGGGTATATAAGGATGGACAAATATCTCCATTGGTATGAGGCCTTTTGGGGTAATTCCAAAAGCAAATCCATGAGGGTTTAGGCCCAAAGTGGACAATATCATACCACTGTGGAGATTTGTGATGTCCAGAGTCCTAACAAGCAAAACATTAAGGGATGCTGAACTAAGGTATGACATCATCGAAAAACAGGATTATACTCTTATCAAATCTTTAAAAGCTTTTCGAGTATACATTCTGCACTCCAAGGTGATTGCATATGTGCCCTTTTCTTCAGTAAAAGATGTCCTAACATAGCCAGATGTTGATGGAAGAAGGGCTAAATGGATTACAAAGCTCATTGAATTCAACATAGAATTGAAGCCCACCAAGCTTGTCAGAGGTCAGGGCCTTGCAAAGCTAATGGCTGAAGAAAATTGCAGGATGCTGGACATGCATTTGATAAGCAGAAACTCAGATGATAGAAAAACAGGGGAAGAAACAGTTGAACCAGGGTAGAACCAGTCATTGGCTGAAAATCTAGTTTCTTGTGAATGGTATTCTACAATAGCTTAAGTTTTGCTGAAGCTAGAAGTCCCTCCAGGTCTTAGTTCAAGCCAAACTAAGACTGTTAAGCTCAGGGTAGCCAAGTTCTATATTCATGAAAATTTGCTCTATTGGAGGGATCCATCTGGAATCCTTTTGAGATGTTTGGACAAAGAACAATCTATGGAGGTCATGCATCAGTTTCATTCCAGCATCTGTGGAAGACATCACCACTGGAAAACCACAACCCACAAAATCCTCAAAGCTGGGTATTACTGGCCCACTTTGTTTTCTGATGTATTTTGATTTGTAAAATCGTGTGACAAGTGCCAGAGGTTTGAAGGAAAACAACAGTTGAAATCCTTACCCTTGAAGCCAATACATGCCAATGACCCTTTCCAGCAGTGGGGCTTGGATTTCATAGGGGAAATTAATCCACATTCCAGTGGCCAACACAGATGGATCTTAGTAGCCACTGACTATTTCACTAAATGGATCGAGGCCATCCCTACTAGGAAAGTTGATCACGATGTGGTCATGAAGTTCTTGACAAAAAACATTTTCACCAAGTTTGGCTATCCACACAAATTGGTTATAGACAATGCAACAACCTTTAAAGAAAAAGAGTTGGTGGACATGTGTGACTCAATGAGCATTAAGCTGGTTCATTCCACCTCATATTACCCTCAAGGTAATGGCCTAGCAGAATCATCCAACAAGAACCTAATAAGGATAATTAAAAAGATTCTAGAGGAAAACAAAAGGAACTGGGATTCCAAGTTGAAGTTTGCATTATGGGCTGATAGGGTAACCACCAAGAAGTCCACAAGGAATTCTCCGTTCAAGCTGGTATATGGCACTAAGGTTGTATTCCCAATCCAGTTGACCCTCCTTGTGGCCAGCTTCTTGCAGGAAGAGCAGAATGAGGAAAATGATATGGCAAAGAGGATTAGTGACTTGACTGAAGTACATCAGATCAGGGATCAACTGATTCAAAAGTCTGTAGCACATCAAAAGAGAATCAAGGAAGCCTTTGACAGAAAGGCAAAAATGGACAATTTTCAAGTTGGAGACTTGGTGCTCAAATGGGATGCACTGAAGGAAAAGAAAGGCAATCATGGGAAATTTGATGCTCTATGAACTGGACGTTTTATCATTGCTCAGATCCAAGGGAACAACACCTTCATACTGCAAAGTATAGAAGGAGAAACAGTTTTTGATGGCCCAGTCAATGGGCGGTTTTTGAAGATTTATGTTGTTTAAGGCCTTTAGACCTTAGCATTGTGAATATGTTCTTTTACAGGTTGTACTGTAGGCGTAATTAGACTCCATTCCCAATGGAACACTAGGAAGTATTGCTGATTTTGTTTTTGTATGAAAGGAAGTGGTCTATGTTTCTTGAAACCTCGCAGGGAGGATTTCATCCCCAGAAGGAGCTAGTGTTAGCTTTGCTGTGCAATGCTAATTTTCTAAGATCAGAAAGGATCATGGTCTGATTGGTTACATTCAAAGGGAAGCTCACATTGGTCACTTTCTCATTTCTTCCTCTACCCCACTCAGTCTCCTCCCTCTTCGTTTCCTCTATTTTTCTCCTAAAACTGACAGATTAGCCCCTTTTGACTTTATCCCCGAGCGCAAAACCCTGAACCTACCATAAAACCCTACCATATGTCTCCACACACTCATAAACTCGTTGCGCCTCATCCCCATCGTTGATCACTACACTGATCCAACGGCTCCCGTCGCACCCGATAAAGCGACCCGCTCGATCATTTCCCACCATCAGATCATCTCTGCTAAGATCTGACGGTCTTCGCTCTCATCGCGCCAAAAATTTAATCGAGCGTTAGTGCGCAATGAGAGTAGTTTTTCTCTTTCATCCGCTACTACGTGTCGATCGTTGAATGGAATCACGCGACCCTGAGCATTTACCGATTAGTTCCCGAAAGCGGTGCGATAAATACCATTACTGCCCTACTTATCCACCCTACTCGTTAAACACCCGCATAGCTTCGCTCCCCGATGACTGTCTGATCTGTCCATTGAAGATCTGATGGCCCTAATTCACCCCGCTCTTGCCTCGATCGATAGCCTCTGTCGAGCCATCTCCACCGTCCGTTTCCTCAATCCGACGACCATTTTTCCTGCTCATCCAAATCGTCCACTCACCCATGCATTCCATGCCCTTAACCATTCTGTTTGCTCGAAGAAGGAGATGAGCAGCTCCGCCATTATCAGTCACTAATGGACCCAACAACCATATTTATCAAACAACATGACCAAGGGAGAAAAGGACAAGCACGACCCTGTAATTGAATTTATCAGTCATGGACTCCACTGGTACAAGCACTCCAACCGCCTAAAAAGGACAACACAACATCTGAATTGATCGGATTCACCCACTGAAGCAAGCAAACATGTTCAGAGACTCCATCAGGTAGTTAAATGCAGTTGGTGGTCAATTATGGCCTACCCCCATACCTAAACGACCAAGTGCCCTTGTAATGTAAATCTATAAATACCCAGAAGCAAGATGTAATCAGGGTTGGCATTTGATGTAAGGTTCAACTTCTGGAGACTGTAGATATTTTTCCACTTGCAGCGTCTTGTATTCAATTTCAGCTAATACAAGCTTCTTTTGCTGTTAACTGCTCACTGTCCATTTTCTTCTTATTCTAAGCTTGGGCCTAATATGCTGTATTCTTGAGCTCATGCTCTTTAGCACTAGATAACTATCATCTTATCTTTGTGTTAAAGCATTGATTGCATCATTGAGTAGGTTGCCCGGGTTTCTTTCTATCTAATGCAGGAGAGTTGTCATCCTGTCTTTGCATTAGTAGATTAGATTTACAGGTTTCTTTACTAGTTGCCGCCAACCATCACATGGTCTTATGTATCTGCTAGTGTGGTTAGTATTCTCCATATTCACCTAATATCTAAACTGTGAGCATTGGTGGTCTAAAGCCTTGTAGTCTGAGGGTGTTCACGCATGTATGGAGTGAAACAAAGTAGAAGTGGTTATCTGGCTTGAACCAAACCATCATTCCTTCCTTTAAACCTGCAACAATAGTTGAATTTATGTGTTACTAGGCATCTCTGAGCTACAACCTAGGAGAGTTTCTTGGAATCCTAACAGTGCTATTCCTTTGAAAAGGAACAACAAAAAGGTGGAAATGCTGTTCCTTCAGAAAGGAACAACAAAATGTAAAAAGAAATGCAGAAATGAAAAAATCTGTACAAAAAGTAATTTATACAAGCAAAAAAAGAAGAAGTTATGTACAAAATTTAAGAATAATGAAATTACTTAGTGAACCAAAGCCGAGGAAGAATTATTTTCCTCAGCAAGAATCTGCATATCAAAATCTTCTCGGAGTTGCTTATAAAAGGATTCCCGAGTAAGTGGTTTATGGTACAGTCACACTCGGTGACCATTTTATTTAAAGGTATGTCCAGATCCATCAATAGTAAGTAATGGTGCCATTGTCATGCACTTTCTGGATTTCATATGGTTCAAGCCAGCGAGTCTGAAGTTTTCTCGGAAAATCCTAAAACCTGGAATCGTATAGGAGTGCCCAATCTCCTTCGTGGAAGATTTTCTTTTTGATTAGGGAATCGTGCCATTTTTCTCTCTGTTGTTGGATTAATGCAGCGTGTTGAAGATTCAAGAGCCTAATTTCATCTAGCTCATTAATTTTCTGTAATCTATTATTCTGGGCCTCATTTAAATCCAGACCGACCTCCTGTTGTGTTCTTAACGTTTGTATTTCGAACTCTATTGGAAAGATGGGTTCCTTTCCAAATACTAGTTGATATGGTGAATAACCGGTGGTGTTTCTCCATGTTGTTCGATATGCCGTAAAGGCTTCTGACAATCTTGAAGCCCAATCACACCTGTGTGACACAATGGTTTTTGTTAATATTGCCTCTATCACTTTATTCATGCTCTCTACTTAGTCATTTTCCTGTGGGTGATACGGAGTGGTAATTTTGTGCTGAATGTGATAATTTTTTAACATTGCAACGATTTTATTACTTGCAAACTATGGTCCTCCGTCCGTGATTATGTCTCTTGGGAGGCCATATCGCACAAATATTTGGAACAAGAAATGAATCACAAAGTCCTCTGTAGCTCTTGGAAGTGCCTCTGCTTCAACCCATTTGGTCACATATTCTGTTGCCACCAGAATATATGTTTTCTGATTTGATGATGGATTGATCAGACCAATAAAATCAAGTGCTGAATGCTCAAATGGTTTGATTACTAGCTGTGGGTTTAAAGGCATTTCATTGGACTGTCCAGGGCATCCTGCTTTTTGGCAACTGTCACAGGCTTGAACAAATTTCTTTGCGTCTTTAAAGATTGTAGGCCAGTAATATCTTGTTTGCAAAACCTTGCGACCGGTCCTTCGATCTGTGAAATGTCCACCACACGGTCCGTCATGATAGGCTTTCAGAATGTCAAATATTTCGTCTTCACGGACGCATCTTCTGATGTGCATATCTTCCCCTGTATGAAATAAGTAGCCCCCAATCCAAGAAAATCGGGTACTACATTGCACAATCTGTTTTTGTTCATTGGGGGTCAAATGCTTTGGTAATTTGCTTACTGCTAAATAATTTGCAACATCAGCATACGAAGGTGTCTTGACAGTAACAACAAATAAATATTCATCTGGAAATTGATCTTCGACTGCTATTGCATCCACTGGCTTCGACATTCGTGAGAGAAAATCGTCTACATGATTCTCTTTCCCAGGTCGATTTTTTTTCGTGATGTCAAATTCCTGCAATAAGATCAACCATCTTGTTACTCTGCCATTTGTAATAGGTTTATTTGCTAATTATTTTCAGTTGACACAAGCTTTTTTAGATTCTCAAAAGCATAGTCGCACTTATTTGTCCAAACAAAATCAACATTCCCTGTTAGTGCATATAAAGGTGCAACTATTTGAGAAAAATGCTCTATGAATCTCCTATAATAACCAGAAAATCCAAGAAGACTATGTACCTCTGTCTGTGTGGTAGGAGTAGGTATTAACAAAATTATTTGAATTTTGGTTGGATCTACCTGTATTCCAGCTGCTGAGATATAATGACCTAGGATGAGTTCTTCAGTCATCATCATATAGCACTTTTCATGGCTCAAGAAGAGCCTGGTGGCGATACATCGTTGCAACACCTTTTCCAATGTGTCTAGTGCTGGCTCGAAATCATCTCCGTATGGTGTGAAATCATCCATGTATACTTCAAGCCCTTCATTTATTAAATCTGAAAAGATGCTGAGGATGGCCCTCTGAAATGTGGTAGGGGCATTGAATAGGCCAAAGGGTAGGACTCTGTAGGCAAATGTTCCCCACGGAAAAGTAAAAGTAGTTTTGTCTTGGTCTTTAGGGGCAATCTGAATTTGATTGTATCCACTGAATCCATCCAAGAAAGAAAAAAATTTCTTTCCTACTAATGTGTCTAATATCTGATCAATGAATGGAAGGGGAAAGTGGTCTTTCTAGGTTGCTTTGTTTAATTCTCTGTAATCTACACAAATCCTCCACTTTTCATTCTTCCTTGGCACCACTACTAGTGGAGAGACCCACTTGCTATCGAAGATTGGATAAATAAAGTTTACATATAAAAGTTTTTGTAAGTTAGCTTTCACAATATCTTTCAGGTGAGTGTTGGGTCTCCGTTGGGGTTGGCGAATGGGTCTCACATATTTTTCTATATAAATGTGGTGCGTACATAGCTGGGGATCGATTCTTTTCATGTCCTGATAATCCCATGCAAAAGCTTCCTTATATTTTCTCAGTAGTTGGACCAACTTTTCTTCTTGTTCAGGAGTCAAGTTATTATTGATGTTCAAGGTTTTTCTTGGCTCAATCTCTATAGTTTTGCTGTTTGAAACAGAGGTAGTGGGTATTGTTTGATCATGGGTGTCTTTGAGGGGATATTCTTCTAGTTCATTTTCAAATGCTGCCTCTATCATGTGACATTGTACATGGGACCTGGATTCAAATTGGTTAATGAAGTTGTTAATAACATCATCCTCTGTTTGATCTTTAAAATTGAGGGCATCTTCTATGGTTAATGGGGACCTAATGTTTTATGTGAGGTATGATACAGGATGTTTGTTAGTTTTTATTATTGTTACACTTTGCTGGGTTGGAGGGTATAGAGCTAGATTCTTGATGTTACTACCTCTAGTTATGGCCATACTGCCTTGTCGATAACCAATGTAAGCATTAACAGTCGCAAGCCAAGGTCTACCTAAAATTAACGAGTGTCCATCGATTCGGTTTTTGGGGTTGATTATCAGAAAGTCAACAAGATATTCCCAGGAATCAATGGATACCATGACATCATGCAGCGTACCTTCTGGCTTGACTACTGATCGGTCAGCCAATTCTAATAAGGTGGAGGTTGGTTCTATTGATGTAATGCCCATTTTTTGACAAGTAGTGGTTGTTAAAATATTAATTGCAGCTCCTAAATCAACTAGGGCATTTGAAAAGGTTTGTCCATTGATTTGCACTATTACTATTGGATTCCCTGGGTCTTCATATTTGACAGGTGCTTCTCTTCCTGATAACAGATCAGATAGGGTGCCAACTACTTGGGCTATTGGGTTATTTGTTATTCTCCTCCTTGTTTTTTTTATACATAGCTCTTTGATGGTTTTTGCATATATTGGGATATCTTGGATAGCTTGGAGGAGTGGGATCTTTATATACAAATTCTTTAGTTCTCCCAGAATATCAAAGTCAGGATGTTCTATAGGGCGCGGTATGATTAATCGTTTTGGGAATGGGGGAGAAGATGTGGTTGCTTGGTCATGAGTCTGTTGTTTGACCACATATTCTTCTTGTAATGGTTGTTTTGCGGGTAACTGATGTTCAACTTGAACATTTTTATCTCCCTCAATTTCTATAATGCGCCCAGACCTTAATTGAAGGTTGTTGCACTCCCTTAGATTGGTTTCTAGTTCTGGTGTTTCAATTATTTGAAAGGATTGAACTAGTCTATTGTTTAGGTTCGGGTTGGGTTGGGCTGGGAGTTGCGGTCTTAAGTTGGACCAGGGATTTTGTTGTAGTGCTGGCAGTGTAGGTTGAGGGAGTGGAATGGTTCCTGTTGGTTGATTCATTAGTCTTTGCTAGTTTGCATGCCAGGCTTGACTCTGCGAAGTCGGAGGGGACCATTGTGTTGGATATGCATTGTTTTGCCAATATGGTGGAGCATAGGGAAAATTTGGCCAATTAGGTTGGCTTGTTTGATTCGACCATAGTGATGATGAAGGAAATGGTTGTTGTGACCAGTTTGAAAAGGGAGGTTGATTTTGCCACATTGTATTATATTGCTGAGCATGATATTGCAGAGGCTAGAAAGAAGAAGACGGATCAGAGGACATACTTGATTGTCGTGGCTGCCATTGATGGCGCTGATTAAGTAGGTACACCGGTTTTGATTCTTCTTTCGCTTCTTTGTATATTTCTTTCAAACTAGGAAGTGACGGGTAGTTTTCCATAGAGTGGTCTTTTGTACAAATAATGTAGACTTGAACTGCATCTAGTGGGCATTCTTTGTGGCTGTGTTTCTTTCTGCATCTGGGGCAGAATATTGCCAAATTTTGCTCTGCTTCTGCTTGTTTATGTTTTGCTTGCATAATATCAAGCTGCGTTGCCAGAGTCCCCAATATATCAGTTTTGAAATTCTCCAGTAAATTTCTGATTTCTGCACGGGTTACTCCCTCTCCAGATATCTTGTTGTCCCTTGTGAACCTATCATGTTCCACTGGTTTTAGCGTTGTGTTGCCTCGCGAACTCCTGATACATAAGTCAATAATGTCAGCAAAATTTTCTTGATAAATGTCTCCTTTTCCCATAATATTTAATATTTTAACCCATTTTTCCTTCATGCCTTTAATTAATGTTGTTTTTAATACATTGTTAGGTAAGGGTAATGATCCATAAGGAGATATTTGAAGATTATACTAAAAACATGCAACATATTCTTCTAGTGTCTCATTAGGTCTATCCACCATCTGAAATATTTCATCTTTTAACTCTCTAGACCTACAATAATCTTGATATTTCTTCAGGAAAGCACCTTTCATCTGATGCCAGTCATTTATAACACCTCCACCTAACCCCATAAACCATTGTAAAGCAGCCCCTTTTAACGTAGAGGGAAATAATTTCAGCTTTTGTGGATCAATGGTATAGTTGTATCCCCTGCATAACACATTGAATTCAAACAAAAATGTGTCGGGATATTTCGATGTTAGGCCATGGAATGTAGGGATATGCTGGAGAGGAATGACCTTCATAGGTGCATTAACTGCAGTATCTACAATGGGATATTACAGTGTGGAGGTTTGGGGGGTTTGCTGATTCTGGGCCATTTGGTCAAATATGTGCCAGTATCCTTCTAGGATTTCTAGGAGGGTATTCCTAGGCTGGCTAGAAGGAGCAGGAATGGTCTTAACAAGGATGGCCTTAACAACACTTCCTTTATCTGGGATGATGAGAGTTCCTTGCTGAACTAGTGTCTGGGGGGATTCAGGTTCTTCAGCTTTGTTCTGGATAATTTTGACAACACTTCCCTTATCTGGGCTACTTAATGGGTTCACTATTCCAAGAGGATATCTTGGTTCTTCAGTTTCCCCTGTTTCTCCTCTTCCTTCGCAGAGATTACTAAGGTTCCCTTCTTGTAACAATTTTGGGCTAGAATTCTCAATTTCTTGAAAATCTTGCTCCTCTGTTTGGCTGTGCACCTCTGCAAAGGCTACAGATGGTGATTCTGTGGCCCGAAGGGAACTAGTAGGTTGTCTAGAAGCAACTTTTCTAGGTCCTATTGAAGGCTGCGATTCTGCTTTTTTAAGGATTTCTTCTATAAAGGTCGATCGGCCAAGGGTCACCGGCCCCTTAGCTTTATCAGGCTTGGGTAGTGGTTTAAGATTCTTTTCAGGCTCTTTCTGCTTAGTCATGTACACAAATCAAATACTTATTTCTACCCAAAATAACAACAAATTTGCAGGAAAACCGACGAGGGAGTAGGGTTGTTACATGCTCCGTACGCAGGTACTTACCTTCCGTTTTTAAAACCAAACTCTCTCCTACAGGTACTTACAATACTCTATTTTCAAAAGAAACAAATGGCTACAGTCTTCCTTGGAAACGACGCCAAAATATTGAGCAGTAAAAAAGGTCTTTTTAACCTCTATTTACCCCACATTAATTATCAATATAGGTACAATTTTTTATCTCAAGAGTGTACTCAGTCTGAGGCGGTCACTTGTTCAAGAGTAATGCTAGTAGTATAGTGTTTTACAAAAGTAAATATATGCTGGAAACAAACTCTAATTGTAATGGCAAGAAACTTAGAAGCTTTGTAACTAAATCATTCACTTAAGAAACTAGAATAATCATCAGTCAAGGATGCAGTAATTATAACTCTTTCCTTTGTAAACTGGTGCAGATGAAAAATAAATCAAAGACAAGATCTCCAATCTGGGAACTAGACAGGAGTAGTCAATGTTCGCTACAGTTGTAGATCTTTCTATTCACACCAAAGCAAATACTTGAAATGACAATTCAATTAACAGAAAAGGAACAACAACTAATTTATTGAAAAGATCGAACAACAAAGCTTAATCTACAAGAATGAATTAAGTAGCAATCTTAATTGAAAGGAATTGAACAACAACCTTTAACTAATAAATGAATTGAACAACAATCTAAGGAACAACAAACTAAGTAAGTCTACAAAATATTGAACAACAAACCTAATCAAATGTAAAGACACAACGACTATGGAATCAGTAATATTTTTCTAACATAAAGAGTATTAACCACAGTTATAAAGGAACAACAATTGCAGTTGTAATGAAACAGTAATCGAATGAACAACAATCACATTTGTGGGTAAACCATAGCTAAATGAACGACAATATGAATCTGTAAATGAACAACAATGTCAATCTGTAAATGAATAACAATGTCAATTTGTAAATGAACAACAATGTCCATATTAGATGATGCGATATTGTTTCAGAATGAACAACATAAAAATTTCAGTTGCAAATAATAATCTTACTATTCAATTACTAATTCAACATAACATAGCGAGTTAATGAAATGTTTAGGAACAAAATATTACTGAATAAAGCAAGTAAAGGAAATCAAACCACACACCACTGTAATCAGAAAATAATGATACAAAAAGCAAGTGATCCACTAGAGCCGGGCCCTTAGCCACGAGGGACGCACTGCTGCGGTTACTCCAGGATCAGATAATGGAACAACAACGAAGTTTATGTATTAATCATAAAAACAAAGTTACAACTATCTCTCTTTAAAGAGAGTCAATGATCAAAGTTCAGATTGCAACAACAAATTCTATAAATCAACAATAATTTGCCCCTTGGGCTAGCATCGCTGTCCCTTTTTATAATGGCCAGGCGGAAATACCAAAAATACAGATAAGCTTGAGGTAGCGTATTTGATCTTCAGTTATCTTTTCGTCCTCTTGCATTGATACCACGTTTCTCCTTCCTTTTCCTGGTCCATGTGCTTCGATCTTGATTTCCTTGTCTGGATGTGGTTTCCTGTCAAAGGGACATCAGTTGGTTTTGCCTTGTCTTTTCCTTCGGAATGGCAATTTTCCATTTTCTTCACTTTCTGCATAGAAAAAGACAATAATTAATCATTTTACATCAATCACAATTCCGCTTAATTCTATCATAATCCTTTATCATATGACCATCTTAGAATGTAAAGAAGTTATGATTTAAAGGAAAAGATAGAGAAATAAGTGGTAATTACATACCTTTTCCAATGCTCAACACAAGCCAAGGTAGGGCTACCCAGGACAACCTGCCGAAGCCATAAGCAAATAACAACACCACAGAGACGAAGAAATGAGAAAATGATGTGAGTTCGATAAGAGCTCCAATCATAATACAAGTGAGTGTTGGGACAAGCAGTCACTAATGGCTGAGCTGAAGGTTTCCGAATCAGACGCAGGTTCTGACTCTAAATCTGAATATGATAAGGGGAATGACAAAGGGAAGCAGATCATTAATGCGGTACCCAGTGCCACTGTGGCCACCACAAATATCTAGAAAATTGAGCCTGAAGATCCAAAGGAGGGGGAACGCCTCTTCCACTCATATATGTTGGTGAAGGGTTCTCTGCTTCAGTTCATTGTCGACAACAAGAGCCAAAATAACCTCATTTCAGTAGAAGTCATGAAGTGGTTGGATCTAAAGACTACAAAATATCCATAGCCGTACACCATCGGGTGGCTTCATCAAGGACAAGATCTTCGCGTCAGCCAACAGTGCCACCTTCCCTACAATATTAAGCCCTTCATGAATGAGGTACTATGTGACGTTGCTCCCCTTGAAGTTTCTGATATATTATTAGGAAAACCATACTTGTGGAAGAGACATGATGTATATGAGTCTAGACCTCGCTTTGTGATTATTAATTTGGCTAATAAGTTGTACAGGATACCGGATGTAGCCCCGCCTACCGCCATCTCTTTGATCACTGCAAAGCAATGCATTAAGATCATTTCCCAGACTAGGAAATTTGTTTTCCTTATGATTCGACTCCAAGGTAGGAAGAAGGTTGTGGCCATGAATTCTAGGCAGGGCTCCTCTGCACAGTAGCAACATATGGACAATTTCGTGGAGGAGTACAATGATGTTTTTTCCTCACCCACAGGGGCACCTCTGCATAGGTCAAGCACTCCATTGATTTGACCCTAGGCAGGCTACTACCTAATGGACCAATCTATCGATGATTTGTTCTGGAGAACAATGAGATCAAGAGGCAGATTCAAGAACTACTTCATAAAGGGCACATTAGGCCAATCTCATCAACTTGTGGGAGCTCAATTGTATTGGCACAGAAGAAGGATGGGACCTGAAGGCTCTGTATTGACTATCGTGTGCTGAACAAGATCACTGTATGGAATAGTTACCTAATCTCGTGGATTGATGACCTTTTGGACCAGCTCAAGGGGGCAAAATATTTCAACAAGATTGACTTGAAGGTCAAGTTATCACTAGGTGCCTATTGAACCCTACAATGTGTGGAAGACTACCTTCAAATCCAAGGAGGGCTTTTCAAATGGTTAGTCATTCCATTCGAATTGACAAATGCCCCTGCAACCTTCATGAGACTGATGGACGACATCTTGTGGCCCTTCACCAATGCATTCGTGGTGGTGTATTTAAATGACATCTTGATCTTCAACCAGAGTTGGGAAGAGCACCTCCACCATATTCAACAGGTCCTTCAAACCCTTTGACAACACAAGTTGTGTGCTAACTTGGAGAAATGAACCTTTGGCCTGACCTAGGTTCAATATCTCGGGTACATCATTGATGAGAAGGGTGTACATATGGACCCATCCAAGCTACAAGTCATTTGAGATTGGCTAGCCTCAACCACTCTAATAGAGCTAGACAACTTTTTGGGTCTTGCCAATTTCTACCATAGGTTCGTGTTGGGGTTCTCTCATATCACTTGGCCTTTAAGTCAAGTCACCAAGGGCGAAGCGAAAGCAAAGGTATTTTGGTTGAAAACACAACAACAAGCATTCTTCGAGTTCAAGAATCACCTCTGTTCTGCACCAGTGCTCACATTACTAGACCCGCAACAACCATTTGAGGTTGAGATAGATGCCTCCGACTATGCTATTGGTGTGATTCGTACTAAACATGGGCACCCAGTGGCTTACCATGGTGAGACACTCTCAAACATAGTCCAAAAGTACCCCAATTACGACAATGAAATGTATACCATTATGCAGGCCTACCATTAATGGAGGCATTACATTCCGGGGAAGGAAGCGATCATCCACACGGACCACCGACCTCTACAGTTCATATAAACACAAGGGAAGTTGTAGAATGATCACCATGAGAAGTGGTCCACCTATCTGCAATGACTCCATTTGAACATTAAGTATAAGAAGGGAATCACCAATAATATCATTGATTGCCTCAACTGACCACTAGTTATGGCGCTAATCACTGTGTTGGACTCCTATGGGCACGAGACCTCGGGGTGGCTGCATCTTTACAAGAGTGATCCAGAATTTGGCAGCATATACTAGACTCTCCAAGAAGGGAAGAAAGTTCCAAATTTTCACCTTCAAGATGCACTGCTATGAAACTGGGGACACATATGTGTTCCTTCGAGTGAGCAGGCCAAGATGATTTGGGAGGCGCACTACAATCGGGTCGCTGGATATTTTAGAGTAGAGAAAATAGTGGCAGTATTACAGAAGTATTTTTATTGGCCGAAAATTCGTCAGGATGTTGGGAAGTACATTAGATCCTACATCGCATACACCATTGCCAAACCAACCATCAAGAACCAAGGCCTGTATACTCCTCTATCAACTCCTAGTCGGCCTTGGGAATCTGTCTCCATGTATTATATTTCGGGCCTTCCTTCTACTAAGCACGACAATGAATGTGTTTTCATGGTTGTCAATAGATTCTCTAAGATGGCCATCATGGTGGCATGTAAGCAGAGTATCACAATAGAGGCCACTGCTAATATCTTCTTTGAGCGAGTGTGGGTACACTTTGGTATCCAACATTCCATTACCTCAGATTGGGATAGTAGATTCATGAGTGCATTTTGGTCAAGTCTCTGGTTGATGCTGGATACAAAACTTACTAAGTCCACGACTTTCCATCCCCAAACTGATGGCCAAACAAAGGTTGTCAATAGGATGATTGTACACATTCTACGCATGTACAACTTGAAGCATTTACGAACATGGGATGAAAGTCTCCCCTATGTCCAAAACAGCTACAACAGGGCTCTCCACAATTTAACATACCACAAACACTTTCAGGTAGGGCTGGGATCTCAGCCATTATGCCCCATTGATGTGGCCATACCATTTGTAGCCACTCAAGTAGATTTGGCTCACGTGCAATTTGAAGCTAAAAGGGTTAACAAATTCATTGAGAACATTCAAAACATTCACCAATAGGTCCATGATCTATTGGATAGATTCAATGCTAAAACAAGCAATGCCATGATAAGCATCAAGTTCCACACAAGTTCCAGGCGGGCGACAAAGTTTGGCTTCATTTACAGAAGGAGCACCTTGTTGGACCCCACCACAAGCTTTGCCCACTCTGATATGGGCCATACACCAACACCAAGGCTGTCGGTGACGATTCCTTCGAGCTCAACATCCTACCATTCCTTGGTCTACACCTAGTGTTCAATGTAGATTGCCTTCGACCATACTTTCCACAATTGTTGGACACATCTGACATTGCAAAACAACTCACACCAACAGATATCAACCCTGGCTACATGGAATAGGCCACAACTGATAAGATCATGGACACATAGATCAAGAACACTCGACAACAGAGGATGCAACTATATCGAGTTGTCAAAGCAGGCCAACTTCTTCACCAGCACAAGTGGTTCACCAAGGATCAGGTTCAACAGAAATTTTCTTACCTCATGGAGGCTCTGCACACAATGGGGACCATTGCTTCCTAAGGAGGGAGGAATGATCCAAGTGGATATTGGTGGTCACCGGCCTATTCCACCTAGACCCCCAGTCAGTTTCATATGTTTCCTTAATTATAGCACAATTTATTATTTTTTGCAGTTTTTTCAGGTCTCGAACTTTCAGAGCCATTTTGAGGCCCTAAACGACATTTTTTTGGCAAAGTAACATAGCCAAAAAACAGTGTTTAGCGCCTTGAAATGGATCCGGAAATTCAGGACCTGAAAAACTGCCAAAAATAATAAACTGTGCTACAATTAAGGAAACAGATGAAACTGACTAAGGGGTCTAGGTGGAATAGGCGGGTGGCCACCAATACCCACCCGAATCACCTAAAACTACCAAGAAAGAATCATGGAGATAACAGAAGACATTCCAGGAGAAGAAGAAGAAGCATGATGCTTCTAGTGACATCGACACTTCTAAGATAGGTGTAGTTCATACTACAGGGATTGTTGTTGTTGTGAATGTTAGGAGTTGGGCGAGTAGTGATGATGATGATGAGCTACTTCCTAGTCTTTGAAGTACCTCCCTTGCTAAGAGGAAGTGTTGATTTTTGATAGCTTGGGAGGTACTCCAATCCCTAGGGTTTGGGGTTTGGAGGTTGGAGCACCATAAAAGTTATTTGTGGGTTTGGAACCCAAGGTTGGGGTTTTTCACCCATTGATGTTTGGGCCAAAACCATAGAGAATTTTGGAAATGTGATGGATGGAGATGATAGATGGCATTGAGGAGAATCTAACAAAATGAGAATTGTTGAATTCCTAGTTGTCTATGATGAGATATGAATTTTTGAAGGTTAAGGATGGGTTTTTGGCACATAAGTCATGTAGGCTTGAAATTAAATGTGCCAAAAGGCATGTCCCTTCAAGGAATTAATGGAGCCGTGTATTGGTATAAATATAAGGTGAGGAAGACCATTTTCATCATCCAAATGTGTATCTTTTCATAAGAAATAGAGCTCTAAAATAGCCGTAGCTTAGAAGGACAAGGTCGAGTGGGAGAGAGGTCTATTTTGGGTATATTTCATGGTCTAGGAGGGCCAAGCTAAGGTAGAGAGGTAGTTGCATGCCTTAAAGGAGTTATGGGTAGTGTTTTGTCATATTTGGAGTGTGGTTCTTCTCCTATAATCAGGTCACAGTCTTAGAGTGCATGAACAGGTAGGTTGCAGGCCTAATTCTCCTTGGAACAAGGGGCTAAGAAGCTAGTTGATTATCTGCAGGAAGGCTGCAACCTTGTCTCCTTGAATAGGTAGGTGTGGAGGCTTATTTAGGGCTATATTTACCCATAATTGCAGTAAGTTGTGGACAAAAGGAGTAAGGAATGAAATCACAACTAAGAAGGAGTCTTGGATGTGAGGGAAGATGGATGTTGTAGTATAGTTGCAACCTTATCTAGTGGGACAAACCTACAATAGTGTATGAAATTCCATGATATGAAGAGGTATGCGATAGTTTCATGTTGACTTGATGCTAGTTGGATCAGTCCTAATGTGGAAAGAATTAATTGTAGCCTTTCGAACCCATGTGTTAGGGTTGACTTGGTTGGTTAGAAAACCTAACTAGGAGTAGATTCTACAGTGGATTATTGACAGAGGTATTGGGAATATTTGGACTATTGGAGGGAAGCGTGTAGGTAGCCCAAAGTATACCTAGATAAACAAAGAAGAAGGGCGTTAATTGTTACATGATTGGGTGAATATTGGAGCCTAATGTGTAGCCCTTTGATGGATGAAAGAAGTGGCTAGATTGGCAGATTGGAGCTCAGGTGTTGGGCAGCCTAGAGGAGTAGATTGATGAGCCTGTATTCATTGAAGTAGAAGTGACTTGAAACTATGATAGGTGGCAACCCTCTTGGAGTCTCTATGTGTTGTTTCTTAATGGATTAAGGGGAAGCTAGAGGGCAAAATGAAAGTGAAGGTCTGACAGGATGATATACGATATAGAGGATGTGATTGTGCACTAGAGCAGCGAGTTTATCATTATATCTTATATTATTGTACTTGTGGATATTTGCAGGCCATTATCCCTTATATGGGAGCCCTATATTATTGTATTATATGTTGATAATATAATGAAGTTGGGTTACATATAATGTTGGTATTGTTCTTATTATGCACGTGATTGATTTATTGCATTATATTGTTCCGTTGTGCAAAGTAGCTTTGTTGAGATTTTTTTGTTTGGTAGTGTCATAGATTTAAGACTCTATCCTAGACACTAGGGTCATGGAAATTCAACAAATAGAAGGAAGTCTCTACATGTAATCCATGGAGATGGATTCCAAGGGTTGACTAGGAGTAGGCAGAGGAGTAAACAGACCCTTCTTCTTGATTGTAGGTTTGACAATGGCATAGGCAATGTAGGATCTGATGTAGTTCCCAACAACCTGTTGAAGGTTTGGCCAATAAAAATACTTCCGTAGTACTTCCACTATCTTTTCTACCCCAAAATGTCCAAAAACTTGATTGTAGTGTGCCTCCCAATTCATCTTGGCACACTTGCTTGAAGGTACACGAAGGTGTCCCAAGTGGCATAATAACGCATCCTGGAGGTGAAAGTCTGGAACTCGCTTACCTTATAGGAGAATCTAGTATGTGATGTTGAATTCTGGATCACACTTGTAAAGATGTGGCAATTTCTAAGTCTCGTGTCCATAAGAGTCGAGCACAATGGTCAGTGCCATGACTGACGATTAGTTGAGGAAGTCTACAACATTATTAGTGTTTCCCTTCTTGTAATTAATGTTCAAATGGAACTATTGTAGGTATGTGGACCATTTATGGTGGTGATCATTTTGTAAGTCTCCTTGTGTTTGTATGAACTGCAGGGATTGGTGGTCTGTGTGGATGGCTATTTCCTTCCCTATAATGTAATGCTTCCATGTTGGAAGACTTGCACAATGGAATACATCTCTTTGTCACAGGTGGGATACTTTCAGACTATGTCTGAAAGTGTCTCACTGTGATATACCATCGGATGCCCCTACTGGGTAAGAATTGCACCAATAACATAGTCAGAGGCATCTATCTCAATATCAAATGATTGGTGCAGGTCTGGTAATGTGAGAATTGGTGCAGAGTAGAGGTGATGCTTCAACTTAGAAAACACCTTCTGTTGGGATTCAAACCAAAATAACTTTTCTTTCGCTCTTCCCTTGGTGACTTGACTCAAAGGCCAAGTGATATGAGAGAAACCCAACACAAACCTGCTTTAGAAATTGGCAAGACCTAGAAAGGTGCAGAGATTTATTAGAGTGTTTGGGGCTAGCCAATCTTGAAGAACTTGTATCTTGGCTGGGTCTACATGCACAACCCTCTCATCAATGATGTACCTTGGATATTGAACCTGGGTCCTATCAAAAGTGCATTTCTCCAAATTGGTACACAATTTGTATTAACGAAGGGTTTGGAGAACCTATCAAATACGGTGAAGGTGCTCTTCCCAACTTTGGCTAAAGATCATGATGTCATCCAAATACACACCATGAACGAGTTGGTGAAGGGACGCAAGATGTCATCCATCATCCTCGTGAAGGTTGCGAGGGCATTCATCAACCCAAAAGGCATGACCAACCATTAGAAAAGGCCCTCCTTGGATTTTAAGGCAATCTTCCACACATCGAAGGGTTCAATTGGTACCTAGTGATAATCAAACTTCAAGTAAACATTGCTGAAATATTTGGCCCCTTGAGCTAGTACAAAAGGTCATCAATCCGTGGGATCGGACACCTATTCCAGACAATGATCTTATTCAACACTTGATATTCAATACAGAGTCTCCAGGTCCCATCCTTCTTCTGTACCAACAAGATCAGGCTCCCACAAGGCGATGAACATGGCCTGATGTGCCCTTTTTGCAACACTCTTGAATCTACCTCTTGATTTCATTGTTATCCAGAATAGAGCATTGTTAGATTGGTCCGTTGGGTAGCAGAGTGCCTGGGGTCATATAGATGGAGTTATTGGCCTGGCAGTGTATGGGTACCCCTGTGGGTAAGGCGAAGATGTCCCTGTACTCCTCCACAACCTTGTCCATATGCTACTATCATGCAGAGGATCCCTTTCTAGGGGCCATGGATGTGGCTCCAATCTTCTTCTTTCCATGTAGGTGAATCATAAGGAAGACAAATTTCCCGTTTGGGAAATGATCTTACTGCATTGCTTCACAATGGTCAAAGAGATGGCAATAGGTTGTGCAACATTCAATATCTTGTATAACTTATTCCCAAAAGTAATAATAACAGTGCGAGGCCTAGACTCATGCACAACATGACTCTTCCACAATTATGGTTGGCCTAATAATACATCACAAACCTCAAGAGGAGCAACATTACACAATACATGTTAGGTCCCTATACTACTAGTGTAACCCCTTATTGTTATTAGTACAACCCCCTTATTAATATTTTTGTGCCCATGTAGTCCCCCATATTGGTATTATTGTTCCCCATAGAAGCCCACTATTGTTATTATTGTGCCCTTACATTATTATTGTTATGTCGGCTCTGATTATATTATGACCTTTTAGACTCCTATATATAGAAAGGAGGTCTTGTCATTTGTATCATCCAAGAATTGTTCATTTGTGTGATGTAAAGGAGGTTTCCCCCTCGAATAGGCTTATTTCTAAGGCATTTATCTATCTTTTCTATCTTTTTATGAGCTGGTTTCATAACATTTGGTATCAGAGCTTTGGATTCTAGGGTTTTGCTGCTCCAAACAGGTCATCGTGGAATTTTCGCTATAACTTTTCTACTTTTTTTTTGCGACATTTTAGAAGCTAAAAAAAACCCATTTTAGTCGAAATTGTTTTGAACTTCGGATCCAAATTTCAAAGCTTGTCTTGCTATATTATTAGAGATATGATCCAAGGAAGTTAGGGTTTTTTCAGACTCCTGAATTACATTCCAAACATGTGACCTGGGGAAAATCGTCGTAACTTTTGTTCTGAGCATCAAATTGAAATTTCGTAAGAAGTTTCAGAAAGATGATAGCCTGTTGTTTTCTGTATATCAGTTTCAGATACTAAGGTTGAAAAAATGACACGTGGCACTGCGTATAAGTTCGCTCCACTGAACTAGTCTATAATCAGGTAACCGTGGGAGATTTGTCATAACTCTTCCTTGGAGAATCAAAACTTGATCAGACTTGCGAGGTTAGTAAGAGGACTCAAACGGCTATGATAGGATGCAATTTTAGATGTTCAAGATCTGCAGTTACAAATATACAACAGATTCAATATCAAGCTATTACAAAGTGAAAC